>JAHZNE010002297.1:0-11659 GCA_027744055.1 Callyntrura sp. NNG-2020
TTAACCACATATTTTGGCATTTTTAAGTTGGAACTTTAATGATGATCCTCCTGCACAAAACATGCCGTGTAGACTCTCTTCTTCTTCTCCTTCTGTTTTGTGTGTGTCTGCCTATTATTACCTCACATGAATATATTTTCATTTCTCTCCCCACATTTCTACTGTGTGTCCACCAGACCATGAATCAATGATCACCGTGATCATCATTATTCTGTATAAACCACATTTTTTACGAAAAAAAGCGTAATACCGAGAGATAGAGACAGAAGAGAGAAAGAAAAAAAATGAATGATGAATGAATGAATCGGTTTGTAAAGAAGTACAATTATCACTATATCGCTTGCTACTATATCCTTCAAACTCTCTGCCGCATCATAACTTATTCGCCTCTGCGGACCCAACAAGTCAGTCTACTTTTAAATAACCTATAATGTCGGGACTTTCCTCCTCCTTCGTCTGATCTCGCTATGCAGATAATAATAACCCGAATCACTCCAAAAACAACGACTCTCTGGAAACACACCATAATGACTACAGGGGTTTTAGCTCTCTCTCTCTCTCTCGAAACTACTTATGATAACTGATCCATGAATCTCATTATACGGGGATTGTTTTTTGTCTTCCAACCTAACCATATCATCATCGTTATCACGTACGACAATAATCCGCTTTAAGGCTTTTTTTACCCTCCAACAAGAAAATATTTCAGAGAGAGAGAGAGAAATATCTAAATTAATACGGTAAAAAGACATACCCGTGTCTGCCGCTCATCATTCACAAACCTCATCATTCTTCATTGTCGAGAGAGAGAGAGAGAAACCTGATGACAGGATCACGGCTACTAAAAACGGCTGCGCTCTTATATCCGTACCACTAGTAGACCTCACACAAGGAAAAGCGATACAGAACGGTTTTTTCACGAACAAGTGCAAAAGACGCACCACCACCGTATGTTTATATACAATGGTGCTTATTCCTGAGAAATCGATTGAACTCCCCCGAAAGTTTCTGAACAGTTGACGATATTCTCACACAGAATTGTATAAAAGCCTTTCTTTCATCCCTCCTTTTTTTCCACTACCACCACCGCCGCAGTATAATCATGCTGACGATCGTGTCGCTCAAAGTTTCCCGAGTGTGTATGTGGAAAAAAGTGAAAACCACAAACTGCTGTAAACAGTTGTTGAGCCGAGTTAAAAGGAATATTAAAGAAACGTTACAACAAGTTTTTTTTCGCAGATCATTCGTGTAGTCTTTTGAAGTTTTACGAGTTGAAAAGGAGGGGGTGCGCGGAGTGAAGCTCGAATGAATGAACAATTCGGAACATTGATCCTCATCATGATGATCACGGGGAAGAAGTATCGTTAGTTGCGTTTTTTCTCTCTCTTCTTCTTGTGCGCGCCTCTGCGTTGTAATAATGCCCCTACTTGATCGAATGTAAAAAGAGAAGCCGGCGATTATTAACTGCTTCTTCTTCGCCGATCCGAAACCAACCAACCACGATCATATTCTCATCATCATCAATGAACGAACCAATTAATAAAAAAGTACATAATTCTCTTTTCCTCGTTAATACCATTCCGTCTGACAAGAGAGCATTCTCCGGTTCATTGCGCTTCATCTCCTCTCCCCCACCACCACCACCGCCGCCGCCGCTACTACTGACTGCTACTACTACCTTCCTCCCGTTTCAGTCTACAACCGATTATACGCATCTGTGTGTGGCAAAAATTTATTTATCATCTTCTTCGATCCTCTCTGCTGCACGTTCCCTCTGTTTCCAACCAACAACTGTTAAAAAACGGGGTAACTTGTAACTCCCCCAATCATCATGACTCACTCACGTACTCACATCCCAAAAAAGTTCTTGAAACATAAAAAAAATTACTCGCAAGACGCACATTTAAATTACGTAACAGATGCGTGCGTATATAACCCCAAGTCCGTCCAACCGGGAATTCGCGTGAATATTCAAGTATGTAATGTTCTAACTATACGATTCCAATTTTCACTCATAATAGAAAACGTATTATACCCCAAACGTGTCTGAAACCCCCTCAGCAAAAAAAGTGCTTCTTGTATACTCCACCACCACGCAACAATATAAGTATCCTGCGGGGGCATAAAGAAAAGTCTAAAAGCACACATGATAGCTAATGCCCTCTCGAAAAGAAGGGGTAATACGAAAACCACCAGCACCATCAAAATAAATGCTGTTCTCTGCACCAAGTAAAACGCACATCCAAACTAGTGTGGATACAAAAAGAGATGTCTGCCGAACCGAAAATGATTATTGGATCATAAAATTGCTTCCGGGAATACGCAATAATAACACTTTCCCCGTTTTAATCATGATCCTCATCCAAGTTCTCGAATTAGTTCAATTTCCGTTCCATTTACATACGACAACCCCAAAAAAAGATGCAACAAACGACTCGACCGGTACGTAGAAATTAAGTCGGCTTTTATCTTTATCGCATCCTCTCGCTCCTTCCAACCAGCTCGTCTCCACCAAAACCAAAACCACATTTCCCGACGAAATTCCCTCGCGGGTTTTCTTTTTAACAACAACCCCAGCCCGTCTCTGTAAAGTAGCAACCCCTCCGGATAAAAACGTAAAATAAATCCACCTCATCATATGTCGCTCATATAAAAATAACAATAAAAACGGAAACCCCGCGAAAAGCATCTCTCGTTGTTCCTAATTCCGAATCTCGAAAATGCCCAAAGTCTGTCAGAGATGCTTTCAATTATTCGTAAATGAATCCAGCACCCGGGTTAATAAATAGGAACACGACTTTAATCTCTGGCGACAGTGACAACATCGATAAAAGTAGAAAAGTTACCACAGGAAAGGGGGTAAAAAGCAAAGAGGAAAAGAGTGAGTGACAGACAGTAGTAGTTCCTTGGAGAATAAACAAACCATAAAGCCCGACCACGATTCCCAAAAGCAGCCCAACAACGAAACGTAAAAACTGCGCATTTTGTATTTTGATGATAAGTAATCCCAGCCCCCTCCGCGTACAAGACAAGTACACAGGACCATTAATTTCCTCGCTATTTCCCCCCTTTCCCCGATTTATAGTTTTCTCGTATCAAGATAACGTCTCCCAAAAGTATGTAGTTTTGACAGCGGCGCATTTACAGAAACAAATGTGCATTAAAACAGAAGCACACGTACGTACACATGCATTTACAACTGACATTCGGGATTACATTGCAAGTCTGATAAAAAAGGAGCATGCCGCATGCCATACACTCTATTACACATATCTCTCTCTGCCTCTCTCTCTCTCCCTCCCTATCTGCTCCAGAGAGTCTCTCCAGTTTTTGTTTAACCGTCAATTCCGATGCACAAACCAATTTTATTTTTTAAACTAGCCCATCATTCAAATTAGGGAGATAGGATTGTTTGCTATTTGTGCATTACAGCGAACAAGTCAATAAACTACACGGCCATTTCAGGGCAACACTAAAAAAGGAGTTGCTTCTCCCTGTAATCAATGACAGGGATCGTCCCAATCATAAACAGCAGCGCAGCACCACTTATCATACAACCGCGTCCTCTCGTTCTCTCTCTCTCTCTCGTAAAACCCATAGCCTCCACAGATCAAACACGAAGAAGACCGATGATCAGAATAATATTCAAATACAGAGATAAGAGCTCCCATTAAAGCATCAATCAATCCCAAATCCCCTCGCATATAGCCTCCCGTCCGCATCAGGAATGACAAACAATAATTACTGATGACCACTTATCAAATAAAAGCGTATATACGCCTGTCCGGCGGAAGTAGGTCAACCACACGAGTTCCAGATAAGCCGCAACTGCACAAAAATTGTTATTTTTTCTCGATCCCAATAATAAAAGCCCTAACCCGGAGGAAATCCCTACGTGTCGTCCTACATATTATTTACCGCCACCAACACGACGAAAAACATTGAGCATTTCCCCGAAGCCAGACAGACAGTAAAAACCACACGTTTACCCAAAAAAATGCCGAGTAAAACGATACGAGTGTACGCCGTCTGAAGAAGGAACCCGATAAGATTCCCACATCCTCGATCGCTACTACTCCTCCGTACTCGCCCGCATGTATGCAGATTTCTTCGATTTTTGAATAAACACATCATTACCATGATCATCCTCGTCACCCATCAAACCACCACCGCAAACACAACACACTTGCGCGCCACGTTGTAGTCACCTACTTGCCTACGTGGTGGCAATGGTTGGTTCGTTGGTTATACTGGTTACAGCTAACTGCTCCTTATTTTCTCGCGGCGGCAGTGGTGTGTCATCGTCATCATGATAATCGTTTTCAAACAAGCTGGTATATTGGTCATATATTTCTGGTCGAGTTCCTGTTAACCGGTACTCTCGTTGTCATTCATGTGCATCCGTTTAATTCATAAAAATGGAGCCCGGTGGTGGCCGTGGTGGTGGTGGCGTGTCTCTTACACTTCCCCTTGACTCTCCTTTTCCCTGTGTTGGCGCTGTCCAAGCGCTTGCACACATACTCGGACGAATAGCAACCACTAGTAGGTTCTAGCGTATGCTCCATTTCATCATAACCACAACATTGAAATTAATAGCGTCCTTCCACAAACGTCCGGTGTGTTGTGTTGTTTTCTGCCACAACAAAAATCGAGAGGGACGCAGCCGCTGCAACTTCCTCCTCCATTATTTCCCCTGCTGCCAAAAAGCGAAGCCACGACTGCCACCGCCACCATACCACCGCACCAGGTTAATAAGGCAAAACAAAAGGGAATGGGGCATTAATGCACAAACCGGCACGCGACAAGGGTAGCGTAATTATTTCCCCGGCACATGGCACATTTTTACTACGCGAGTAAACAACCACGCAACAACACACGCTGCTTCCTTGTCCATAATTTATTTCAACATGGCTCTCTGTCTCATGAAATGACGACCATCTCCCCCGCCAACTGTACGATTTGGTTGGCTGGATAAATAGAAAAAAACGATGATGCCGGGTGTACGTGCATTTGACATGTAATACAAACTTATCGACAGAATAGGATCAGAGGGGAAAGACGCAATCAATAGAGAGAGCGAGAGAGAGAGCGCAACAGCTTGCACACATCAGATTACTCTGCAATCAATCGCCTTTTAATAAAGGGACCTTAAACCTTCATTTTTTGTTTTTTCCACAGCCTCGCAGTAGCACGATTCTGTAAAAGAATGGTTTAAAGAGCAGCAGAGGAGCAACTGGTGTTTGGTCCAACTGCAAACAAACCTTGATTTTTAATGTACACACATGGAACCGATTTCAAACATGACGGCCGGGTGCAAAAAGAAGCACACAGACGGTGGTGCTGTGGTAGTAGTGGGTATTTAAATACCCATACGCATTTAAACACACTCGTATAGGGAAACTCAATCAGGAATACGCGGACGCAGGAAAATCTCAAGGATCTTTCACTTTGACCTCATCAACTGCATTTGTGTGAGATCTCTCTCTCTCTCTCTCTCTCTATCTGCATCACCATATGGGACAAAGCGCAGTGTTCTCGTGGTATAATCTCTTTTTAAACACACAACAGTACTGACCCTTTTTACGAGCGGAATAGAATGAGAGAGAAACTTGATGATCTTTCTCCCTCTCTGTGCGACGGTAATCCACCCGAGGATGCGATGGCACGGGCCAAAAAAATCTGTCAGGAAGGAAACTGTGTACAGTTATGCCGAGTAAATCCCATACCACCACACGGAAAAAATACATATCAACAAGCTGCTTCGTATACACATATACGTACTTGCATCCCTTATTGCCTAGCATTGCTTTGTACCTTATGGGTATGAGAACGTCCTTTTTCCCCCAATGTCCCCCCAGCTTCACATCTGCAGTTTCACACACAGGCCAAAATAGGAAGATCAACAAGCAAAAAGGGACTTTACTAGAAAAAGCCATTGTAAATACGACGGAGAGAGAGAGGAAAAAAGCTGGAAAACATCTGCTCCTTCTGTTTGAAAAGACGACGAAAATAAAAGGAAACCTTTCTGTTTGAATGAACCTGAGAGGAAAGAGCACCACTGCTGTTCTCTACAATTAAAGGTAACTTCTCTCTCCACTCTCTGTAGGGATCTCGAAGGGCCTTTCATGCGTTTGTTATACACCCCTGAGGAGTTTAAAACGGCGAGGTAGAATAGAGGGACTTGATATAGCGAAACATCTTGCAGCAGCTCTACTCTCTCTCTCTCTCTCTCTCTCACACACACATACTACCATTGCTGCTTGTTGATTCTCCCTAGTAGAAACGCATATGCTGTACACCTTTTCGTCAAGAGAAACCGGCTTGTGTGAAACCTACGGAAAACTGCAGATGTGGAACAAAAACACACAAAAATACATACACAACACACGGCGGTGGCGACTATCATGGTAGTATTATCGTGGTGGTGGGAAAGGTGTTGTTGCTTCATCAGCACACAACAACGTTGTTTAGCGCGCATCTGCTACTGCACTGCACTACCACCAGTGCACTGTTTTTAGTTCCGATAAGGTTTTGCTTGTTGCTTCCAATCTATCGCTCCTGCTGTCAAAACCTGGACAATTTCACAGAGAAGAACGAGTGCATCGTCATTATCATCCACTCACTCTGTTGTGCTACTATTTTACTACTACGAGTTGCATCGTTGTTTACTATCAGAATCAGACAGAGATCGAGAGAGCAAGAAAAGGACAAAAAAAAATAAGTCGGTTATATTTACACAGGGACAGATATGAGCGTTCATTTGTCGGGTATTGATAGCACACATTCTCGTTTTTTAATAAAAAAAAAATACGTAAATTACATAAAAGTGTATAATGGCGAGAGAAAAAGAGACGATTGGTAAATGATGGGATGACGATAACAGGCGAGAGGTAAAAAACACTTTTTTCTCCCTCTTCCACGACCCATCCACTACACTAAACCAATTTTCAAACTTTGCTCTCTCGTAAATCTAAATCCAACCTTTTTTTATCATTTTAATTTTTTAAGCAACCCCAATCTATCCCACTTTTTTGTTTAAAAAAACGAGTACACACATAATATCCTTCCCTCCTTTCCTTTCCCGGCAGAAGCAGATATCACTTTTTTAATAAAAAAAACTTTTTAACCTGGAGCGCATTATTATCACCACGAGAAGATCTCCGTTCATCAGAAACAGGCTTGAGGAGACCAAGAAAAAAAACAAGACATATCATCATGCCACGTACGTACATACACACCTTGAGAAACGCAGAGAGAGAGACAGAGAGAGAGATCCTGTAAGAGTAAACCGAGAAGCGTGCCAAAAAAGAGAGACAAGACTGCTCTCTCATTTCCAGCTGCCTAAAAGGTATATTTCCTCCCTTTATAGCTCTCGGCTCTTTGTGTGTTTTCAAAGAAAAAGCAATCCCGAGAGCTTCTAGTATTACGTTACTTCCAGGATATCATGCTCTACATTTTCAAGAGAAATCCCTTTTTATTATCACCCTGTATTCAATTTCTCTCTTCTCCCCCATACATCCACGTACCACGAAAATCGCCGTTCTCTCTGTCATCATCATTTCCCACACACACACAAACACATCATGAAACGAACAAAACCCCAAAAGATGTTTGAGCCATCTCCCTGGTAAAATAAAAAAGTCCTTGAACCAAGAAAACAGCCACCTCTTCAACCGGATCGCCATAAAAGCAACAGTTTTTCCCATTATTGAGCAACGACACTCAAACAAAGAACCCCCAAAAAAAGAGCTTCACTGCAGCAGTGGCAGTAATGTCGCGATCATTCAACAGGAGAGAAACCACAACATCCGATTCTACTCAAGAAAACAAAAAAGTACGCAGCAGCTTTTTATGTTTCCTCCACAAGAAAAACACCACCACCTCTCTTTTATTTCTCACTTGCGCGAACAAGCACTTGCGCATACACATACCTCCACACAAGCTGCAAAAGCAATAGCGCATCTTTAAACGCAATCATCATGATCATCATCATTACTCAACTCCATCTGCCCTTCACCGTGTGTGTACGAGCATGCCATGTCCATTTGGTCTTGGACTCAACAGGCCTTTCTCTCCGCCGTGGCTACTTCACCGTGGCACGTGTCACCGGAAATAAGCCCCACACATGTGCACCGGTCACTCTGCCCAACACAAGTAGGATTCCCCAACAAAAAAATCCAACGCGGCAACTATCGTACAAGTTGATCATTACGAAAATATGTTGATCAGCAGCGTGCAGCTGGATAAGAAGGAACAACCAATCTTTTTCTTTCAATCATTCGCACACATCATAAAAAACGCATGCACCCATTTGCGTGCACGACGCTGCACCCGTATCTTTCCCCGCATCGGCATGTTTTCTCCTCCTGATAATGTCCACCCTTCATATCACATCAATTTCCCCAGGAAAAAAATGCGCTTTTTTACACAATCAAACGCATTTAAACGAACGAACGAGAGAAATCCCTCCGCATCTGTCTCTTCACGAATTAAATTAGCTTGTTTCAAGTAAGGAATTCCACCGGGAGAAGCAGGACTACTTAGGATGCCCATAATTTTGATTAGAAGAACGTAATGTGCACGCGTGGTATGTCGATGACGGCACGACGTCGCGACGACCATGACGACGACACCAATAATATCCCCAACATGATCGTGATTACTAGCTCTAAAGCCAGAAGCAAGCCACCTCTATCCTGTGTACCACCAAAAGTAAGTCGTGCAAGAGCTACAGTAGAACCGTATTATTAAGCTAAAACGATGATTACTAAGCAGAGAGATGCTTAGCAGCACCGCGAATACAAAAAATTGTCATGCAGTAGTGCGTAATAGACGCGTCTACATATTTTTTACAACACACAACACACACACACGTCGTCATTCCTGAACTAACGTAATAATTTCATTAAAGAATCTCCTGTTTTAAATACTGTCGTCGTCTCCCCCATAAAATATTTCAAGAAAAGCCTTATCCCCGTTTTTTGTAAAACCTGATCATTATCGTCGTGTAACACGTTTAATATAAAATAATCGTCGTGCTGCACATTTTCGTTTCTCCCATCATCCCCGTCATCATCCGCTAGATAAAAAAAAAGTTTTAACACAAAAAGAAAATGTGAGATGCATTAATGCATGCGTCCTGTTTTAAGAAACAGTAGCGTCTTTCCTGTTTGTTGTTGTCCAACGATAATCAGAAGAGAGAGAGAAGAAAAAAACTAACCCCATCGAATAAGACGTAAAAGAAACAGCCGCAGCAGAAAAAGTACCACTAAAAAACCCGCTTTTCGTTTTCCATTTCCCCCCTTTCCTTCGACATAATCATCAAGAATCTTGTGTGTGTGTTTCTCTCTGAGTAGTACTAAAACGTTGTCGCTGTCGTATCGTTCCTCCTTCCTCCTTTACCCACTTCTAAAAAAACATCATCTTTCATTGAGAGTTTCCGGTCGCGTCCGTCGTGGTCGTGTCTTGCAACTTATGTTGCTTAAGAAGACCAACAAGACGAATAGAAACAAATTGACTCGAGAGAAAAAAGTTAGCAGCATCAGTAACACATAAAAAGCGGTCTAAACAACTGGGAACAATAATAATAAATGCGTCCACACAATATAAAAATGGTTATGCTCCGCAGCAGGGTAATATGTGTTAAAAAACAACAAGAAAACGACGAACATCTCGTGAGTACGTTTAAAAAAGGGGTTGAAAAATGTTTTCCTTGAACGCAGCAGCAACTCCTGTGTAAGATCCCTTCGCGTTGTACAAGTCTTATCGTCAAGCATTTTTAGCACATACATACCAGGATTAATAATCCCCAGAAAAAAAGCCCAGTAAAGCAGTACGGTAAAAAAAAAATAAGAAGAGAGACGCGATAGAGAAGAAAAAGAAGGGTGACGCACTTCATCTCTCATCTGGAACCATTTTCCCCTGCTTCTCTCACACAGACACACGATGTTGTATAAAATGTGTGTGGTGAGTGCTCGATGATGACTTTTCAAGCCATATAATATGATCCGAAAAGCGACGTTGATGATGATGAGAAATATAATAATAATAATAATAATAATAAAAGAAGAAGCGCTTCATAAAAAACAGCAACTGCAATAACAAGGGAAGGCGCACATTGAGAGGATGAGAAGACGTACATGCGAGTTTGTCTCAGTGTCGCGCTTCTCGAAATAAAAAAAGCTCGAGTTTCTTGTTGCTAAAAAGCCTATTTCTCTCTCCGCGTTCTGACTCCCAACAACGAGAGAGAGAAAAGAGGTTTGACAGAAGACGTTTCCCTTTTTTCGTACGTACTTGTCAACTTGACAAGATTCTTGTAAGAATGGCTACAGAGAGAGAGCATAGCTGTGCTAGTACGGGTACGGACCTCTTAAGAGGGAATAAAAGAGTGAGTACCTTTTAGAATTCGTTTTAATATTATTATTTCTTGTGAGAGCATCTCGCATCGGAATGAGTCTCGATCCCCATCAAAAAGCGATTTCAATATTAAAGCATGTAGCCGAAAGGAGCCTGCTTACATAACGAGACGCTTTTCGGATGCAGAGTTGTGGTGAGTATAAACAATGAGAAAAAGGAAACCACAAAATACACGGCGATGATGACGACGAAAACGACGAGAAAAGATTTCCTCAAAGAAGCAGCCTCTGTGCTGCTCGTTCTCCCCCGCCCCCCGCGCGATCCTCGGTACACACAAGCCAGGTCATCATCATCACCACGATGTGATTATAAGAAAAGAGAGACATCATCATCCACCTCTCCCCCTCCTCCTGCCTGCCTGTTCACTACCAAGAAATTATAAAGTAAAAAAGGGGAATCTAACGTGTCTACTGGTTTTTAAGACGCATCTTATTATGTACTTGCATAATATTCCTTCGTTTATTGTCCCCCGTCAGAGAGTAAGAGAGAAATTACTTTTTGAATGAACACAGAGAGCGAGTGAGAGAGAAAAAAAAGTAACGCACCAGCAGCGGCGCAGAGCGCATACACCATAGCATCGTAAGAAACGCTCATTTACGAAAATGTACCTTTCCTCCTGACCTGCAAATTGCTCCTTGAGAAAATTTAGAAAACACACCAAGTAGAACCATCATGATAATTCGTTTCCAGAGAATGGAAACAGGTGCCTCTTCACAAAACGCACCACCACCACGGTGTACACGCTATACACACTATGCACATACCCTCTCGTTCAAATCATTTATAGTCCTTTATCATCATAAATATATTTCAACTTGAGAAGTAACAAAACTTGAAAAAAAAATTTTTTAAGCATCATCATCAAAGTGAGCAGCGAACCCGTGAAGAACCACGAAATGTGTGTATGTGTATAAAAACGCTACACACAACTAATAAAGCAGCCAACCAACGCTGTACACAACAACATATATACAGAGCAAAAGGTACTCGCCACCACCACCAAGAAACCAAGAAAAAAACTTAGGTCACGGTCAATGAATTTTTTCACGAAAAATAAAATTTTTCGTACAAGTACGTAACATTTCCAGTCAAAAAAGTGAAATGTTTTCCCCTGCCACCACCACCACCACCGCCACCGCACATCAGACAGAAATAGAGAGAGAGAAACAACATTTGCCACACCACCACCGCTACAACTGCTTATAGAACCGACCGGTAAAAACATTTTCCACTATGAGGCATA
>JAHZNE010002298.1:0-22566 GCA_027744055.1 Callyntrura sp. NNG-2020
CTTCTGTTATGCATTAAAATGCACAGAAGTTAATAAAATGCATCCTGTTTTCAGTAATAAATAGAGTAAAATAACAGATAATGGATAATCTACTATTTGGTTAAGGGCCACGGAGGATGACGGCGAAGGAGAAAAATTACGACTGGTGATCAGCATAATCTATTTCATTTATTGACTAGGAATAAGTCTGACATATATTCTTTTATTTGCTTACAGAAGCGTACCAATTAGCTGTTATTGCCGTCATAATGCAAATATAAACTAATATGAAATGTGAACCTAATTTTAGTACAACTAAATAACAACGAAATGGTTAGATAGTGAGGTACCTGTACCAGTTAAAGAGTTAAAACTGAATGCCTGAAAACACGAAAACACGACCAGTTGTACGTAATACAGATTTTATTTACTCACACACCCAGTCGTTATTTACTGTTATAGTTTCATATTTTTCGAAGTCGTATGTAGGTATTCCAACGTTATTCGCTCGACGCATTTCAGTATCTAGGAATTCATGATTGATTCATTACATCGATAGCAGGGAATAAATCACATTGCAATGCAGTAAGATATGGCAGCGGAACTGGAAAAAATGCTCGCTATACGATTAAGAAATGTTTTATACAATTAGGTACTCTCAGCAAACAAAATTTGACACGCCTTTCCTTATCTGGTCACCATCTCCATTTATGATTGTGTGTATGCTAAATTTACGTCAGAGAAAATAAAAACAATCACACGCGTGTACTGCTCGGTCTAATAAACCATGAGATTACCAGCTTATTTCTTAATGGTCGGGGCCGGGGGAGAAGAAAATTGAAAAGTCAACAGTGTGGTTGTAAATATGCGAGGGAGCAATTAGTAATCTCGGAGTGAAATAAAATAAAGTGTATTTTTCAAGGAAATTAAGCATTTTGTAGTACAGAATGCGGATATTTTAAAGAGTTTAAATATTTCTTATTTACTCTACAGAACAAATACGGCAAAAATATATGCGGCAAAGGAGAGTACTTGTTCAAGGTGTCATCAACATCACATTCATGAGAATGTATGCTGTTTGATGGTTGTAGTCAGTCAGTTTAAACACTTGATTTAAAGTGAAAGAGCCTCTTTGCTTTTCTGATATCATTGTTTTATCTAGTGTCACACTGGAAAGTTTGATTTTTCAATATTTACCTACGTGAATACATTATTAAATGTGTGAACCATCAAATGCTATCTTCGGTTAATGACACATTGAGATCGTGCGTACCCTCTGGTACTATGCATGCACAACATTTCTTACATTTACCCTCAAGTCTCTTTCTGAGCAATTATGCTCAAGAAATCATTTCAAAAAATCTTTTCTACTTCCGAACCTTTTGGGGGACGTAGTGAGAAAGCCCATGCAGCTTTGCATATCGCATACTACGCCTATATTTCTCACCTTTAACAAACCAGTCCGGTAAGTCTCACAAACCCTATCATTACCAAGGAAAAGACAGTAGTGCGTCACTACCCCCACTCAGGTGACTCAAGGAGGACAAATATCAACTAGCATTCTACTGCACCTGCACGTAATGATAACTGCTCCATCAACTATTTACCGATCGGTTGCCTCCAATTCATGACTCATGAGTCGACATATTGCTGTATCATAGAAACGAGCATTTGCTAAATTAATTCATTAAGGTTAGGTGTCTCCTTTCCCAAGATCTCATAAAAATGCATGTCATGGAGAAAAGTTAATCTCTATAGAAGTTTAATGTCAAAGCAACTCTTTATATTAGATTTTAGCTACCAGACATAGGAGCACATGCTATTACAATAGAAGGTAGTTGTGTGCAAAATTCGTACCACTTACACAACATTACTTAAATCGTAGCCGATGGATAACTGGTTCGTGGCTCCTAAGCGACATGGCCAATAAAAAAAACCCACCTCGCCCAAGGTTTAGTTTAATTAAATGACATCTCACAGTCAAAGTAAGATCCTTTGAAAGGTTGTATTATAATAATATAATGTACAGATACAGATACTCCATAGCCAATGCTACAATTTTTAACTGCCATGGTCTGATAGGCTTTGCATCCTTGCACAGTGTAGAAGTTCTTACAAAGGCGAGTTTGCTAGTGGCTTGCTCAAAATCCTAATCCTGATTATTTCTTTGGTAACACTAAACATGCTACGAAATCCTGATCTTTAAACATCCTGTTTTTGATATGGTGGAGTACTCGTTGTCAATACCTGCTTCATGCAGAGATTTTTTGATTGCGTAAATTCCCTATGACTTCATCATCGTCTTCCCTAGTGACTACTGCTCATCTGCATTCGTTCCAGCTCGGAGTTCATCCAAGCTAGTGGGAATAATGATGGATAGTAAATTATGCCTTTCTGACTCAGTTACGCTTGGTTTGACACACACACGGAGCAAACAAAGACTTGTACAGCGGTTCTCTGGTTCCGACTGCCTACAAGCACATGTGCTAGCGAGGTTTATTGTTTTCTTTATTTCATTTTAATAAAATGTTCTGCCTCCATTATATCTACAGTTCCAGCCTTGTTTAATGGAGAAACATTTTACCGACTTTGTGTAAGCTTTTATAAGAAAATGGTCAAGTGGTCAGTTTAACAGGTAGAAATGACATCAAACTGATAGATCTTTCTTCTTTGCTCTGATGTTTCGCCATCATCCATCAATGTCATGTCAATTTACGTAAACGTTGAAGGCTAATCGTACTAAAATCTATAACCAAATTTATGATCGACTTACACAAAGTTAGGTGGGGTAGGTTTATCAGTCGGTCTACGTCTGTCTGCGGTACGGAAACTTGAAGTAAATCTTCTTGGAAAATATATGAAACATGCCAACCATGAAATGAGTTATTTCATGTCAGCACGAAGTTCTTTTGTTCAAACATCCAGTGAATGTTTGAAAACGTAAACTGCGAAGTTCTATTTTAATTCTGCCACCACTGGCAACGCATATCCTGTGTGTAGTGCGCAAATACTTTTGCAAAAATTTTGGTCAGGTTTTTCCGACAACTTTCTAGTGGCTTCATTTTCCTATATTCTATATTGCCTACTATTTTAGGCTAGGTACATGTTATATTTAACTTATTCGTAGGGAAATGCATGAGTAAAATCTTAGTTTTCCTCGTGATGACAAGGGTTACCGACTAATTACGTGCATAACAATATGCGCCGCTCATAAACAGACGTCTCTATGACACCGTCCAGTGCTTTGTCACTGTTTTCATAATAACCAAAGGAAATTCAAAAGCGCACCAGCATGTCACACATATCTAGATGTACGTTCAATCTAACGTTCAACGTGGACGTTTCCATGTTTTTCTTTCTAAATGGTTTGCGTGCATCTGATGTCGACGTCACGTGGTAAAGTTAATAAACCTAATTTTGCAACTGTGATTCAAGAGCAGAAGTTAATTGATTACCTATACGAAGTAAGGTTAATGTTGCATTCATTTCTAAGAAAATTTCCGCTAGAATGAGATAATACACCGTTGACCGTAATAAAAGTAAATGCCGCTTTGCTGTGCAACTGCACTCAATTTACACTCATATATGTCATTACTCTGCCCTTCGTGCAACAGCGGCATGCATATTCAGGTTGTTGACATAATTAGTCAAGTTATGTAAATTCGGATGGTTAAGCTATTTTAAACATTTATATTTACGTCGTTGATGAGATGACTAGGTACATTTTGAGGAATCTCCAACTTGATTTTTATGTGATGAATAGGTATAAATAAAAAGTGAACTGCAACAGGTATGGTCGTAAAGTGAATATACGGCCGCATAACAATGTATTTGGTAGTTTTACAGAACAACGGCATAACAACAGGCTGATGACGGCGCGGCGATAAAAATTACCACACGCGAAAACTAACATGAAGGTAGGTACGGTGACTCTATACCAAAGATTCGCAGTAGTGGTGGTGACTCTAGTACATACGAGATAGCTTTACATCAATTGTGATGGTGATGCTGATTGATATGTAGTGTATACCGTTCACTACCAGCTAGTAAACAAAGTAACTCTAAAGGAAGAGCGTCAACAGCGTCATACTGACTGCGGTAAGAAAAAATTGGTATTTTTGCATATAGTTCATTCGGCAGACTGATGACGAATCATGTAGATATGTGTACCTGCTGCTGATATAGCGTCAGAGTGAATTTATTTATGAACACTCAACACAGACAACACATATTCTGTTGTTTACAACAGAGCTACTCTACATATATATATGATATGCACACTATTTATGAAATTCTGACAATGAGTATGTATGTCTACACAACAATATGACTGACTTCTACAGAGTAGTCGTGGCAGTTTTTCTTACACGCTAGATATGGCATATGTACTCGGCTTTACTTGGTAACTGGCAAATGCCATTCTCTTGACGATTACACTTACACTAGAATGAACCATTCATCTCAACCTGGTACTGGCACTGGCACTGAGCTTCCATACACCTGAAAAAGGCCTTTGTCGCATTTTGAGAGTCCTTTTTGGTATATAGTGCCTGTCGAAGAAAATTGAAAGCTTCAGTTCCATGCAAAGTGTGGACGAGGTTAAACCTGAAGTTGGGAGAAGACATTGGTAGTGTTTAGCAGAAAACAAGCCGAATTCATGTTACAATTGTTGGTTCTCTACGAGTTCGGCAACTACAGAAGGTAGTGAACATATATAATAATAATAATAATAATAATAATAATAATAATAATAATAATAATAAGTAATAATAAATTTAAACAGATTTCGCAGTCAGTCAAATTGTGGTAGGCATTTTTTGCATGTCGCATGTGGTTTTCGAATGAATTACTGCACTGAGAAAAACGTATAGACAAACGAGAGCAAAAGTTTGCAGAAAAAACTAGATTGTTTAGCTCTTTGGTTATTTCTTGCAATTTTTAGGGAAATAGGAACGAGGAACTTGTCAGTTTAGCTGACCATCTTGTACATTTAGTTCAATAGAAACTTTATTACCGTTTACTTTACGATATCTCGACAACATTTTTTTGGCTACAAGTAAGCTCTCGATTTTTTCGAAACTTCCTTAACAAAAAAAGCCGATATATAGACATGTAGTCTAAAAGGGTATATATGTAGAGATTTTGGCACAGTACATAAAAAGTGATTCGAATTACAATAGGTACCAGCTTACGATCGTCTTGTATAATTTAATACACTCTACAAGATCTCTTTGCAGAAAGGAGGTTTGTCTGTAGAATGATCTGCTTGATAATGTGCAATTGTTGATTTTTTTTGCAGCATTCCGTAAGAATTTTTGCAATTTGGCTATTATTTTGTAGCTATACGGACCTCTACAAAAAACAACGTGCTGTGTGTTTGTGTGACATGTTTATGACAATTTCCTGTGGCTTCACATTCAAATACTCGATTGTCACAAGATAATTTGAAATTACACATCGCCGTGTGGTGGCACGTAGTGGGATCACCGTTACTGTAACTTCATATCCTTTGTTTGTGCAAAAAATCAATTATTCGTGGTTCAAATCATCATGAAGAGGGCGCAGGAGTATAACCTGAATGCAGCGGTAAGTACCATTTTGTCGTCGTACGTTTTAAAAATTTATTACATCCACGCCTTTTCTGAGAACGCTGTAAACAACTTGCATTACATGTACATCCTTCCATCGTACAAAATGTCACTTACTAGTTAGTCATTAACATTACAATACAGTGTACACAAATTTGCACTTTTTATGGGGCGGTTGGTTAGCTGGGTATTCGTTGTTGTCTAAAAAAATATAAACTGCCTACATGTAAACCTTCAAACGTATTTTTTCAGTTTCCTTTTCAATGCACATTGCCTTTCTTCAATAGTGTTTTCAGTTACGTGCAAGTAGTTATCATTCAATTGAATTTTGATCTTATTTAGTTAGAACTTTATTACCTCACGCCAAACTAAAACGGCAGAGATTGTGTTACGCAGGTGTACTTGTTAGCCTTTAATATTACATATTGTTCATTGTTATTGTTGTTAATGCTTTGCAAACATACAAGCGTCGCCAGCAGTCGCGCGTTACATGACTTATTACGAGTTTTTATAGACCAAAATGCAAAGAATGTTTTTATTGATTCGTTGGAAATAAGCGTTGCACTACACGTGTATACATTGCATTGCAATCACACAGAATACTCAGTGTTGCATGCACTGCGCTGCAATTGTTTTATGATGTTGCAAGTCATCATCGCAAATAGATAGATGCGCTCGTGTTGGTTTACAATTTTGACTACTGCTGTGAGATAACGTAGAAGCAATGTTTTTTGCGTTGAAAATCTCGTAGGTATAGCAGGTAGATCAATAATAAACCACATAATCGATGCGATGTGATGATAGACGCATCAAGACATCACAGAATCATCATCATTGTCGCCACCATCATATTTTTATTGCATTTATCAACATCCCCAACTGTACAACCAAATTAGAAGCCTTGTCACCTTATTAGAACCTTGATTGAATTGCGGGTGGTAGGTAGGGTGTCGAGTCCAAAGTACAGGCATCTGACAATGTTTGTTATAAAGCCATTAGCAATGAGCTACTAACTAAGTTGGGTTGCATTATATTTCCACTTCATTGGAAATTTGCAAATGAGTAGCATCCTAAGGATGACGAGAAGGATTGCACGTCCTGTCCCTACGCAGAGAGACTGGCAATGCAAAGTTGTATGACCCTTTCCTCTCCATTTAGTGGAAAGAATTCCATACAACTTATTTCATGATAAAATGTTGTTAAAATCCTGAGGGTCGTGAGTTGGGTGGCAAGTTACGTATCCATTAGTGAACACACGTTATGTTATAGGGCAATAGCTTAAAGAGCGGCACTGCACTGCAAATATATATTAAATAAAAATCAAAACTGTATAAGCACTAGGTATAGTAATAGTGTGTCATGTGCATCTAAACTAGTCATGTTTACACCATGTAGGTAGGTAATAATAGCTTACATTTTTACAATCTTTACTACAATGAAACGATTTGAGTTTGCACACTTCAATTTTTACCTGTCCTTCAAATACATTTTTTGAGTGCGAGTAACAACAGAGTAATACCACAGGTGCACGGCATTCCTGGTTTTCAAGTCCGTTTCCATATTCGTTAATGATTCTACACAAATGACCAACGTTACCAGCATTAGTTTTTAAGGCATACATCCTATCATTAAATTTTTAGCAAGCTTCTACAGAACCCAATGAGAAGATTCATTGCTGTAATGCATTGTACTTTGTACTATGTTCTGAACCTTAAGGACCACTCACTACCGAGTTGAGGAAAATGAGTACACGATATTTGACGAGCCTCCTTTCACAATTATCATGACGCTTTTCGTTGTAGGTTTTTCTGCGTAGTTCTGCAAGTTGGTAGCTACTACTCCGTTTTTCATCGCTGTCGAACAGCGCAGCGTAATCGTGGTCAAAATAGCATTCTCTAAGGTACTAACAGCCTTCGTAGACAATGTACGGTAAATGTAGTACGTGTAATATAATATACGTTTGTGTCCCTATAGCCTATAATTATATTTTGTCCCACGCGTGACAATTTATTCGTTTCATTGGTTAGGGAGTCCCTGAATGTAAACAGCTGGTAAAATGGCTCGTCAACATTGATGTACAGATGTACAGGGTAAATGCAATTTATATAAGCATGCCATGAACTTCCAAGTTTGGGAATTCAGCAATTTCCATAAAGAGAGCACAGGGGGAAACAAAGAGTAAAATGAACTACAACAGCATTATTCAACAGATAGCATTGTGGTGAAACAATTATTATGAAAAGCCATCGTCACGCTAAGGGGAAGCCAGTCTTGGGAAATGTTTCCGTAAACAAAGCTTACACAATGTCTTCTCCAGAGCGTGCTCAACAATTGGCTTATTGTACAGAGCAACATGCATCACTAGCAGTAAAAAATTAAAACCACTAAAAGTCAAGACATTTCCTAGATGTTTCACACTGAAACATTCTAGATCCTAGACATCCATCTTGCACGCTGAAACAGAGAGGAAATTGCGAAGCATGTGTACTACTTAATATTTTACCGCATTGTATTGCATTCCCATACAAACAAAGTTGGATGTGAATGCAACTTACAACATGCAAAGATACGAACAGTCGCGACGCGACAAAAAATTTGCATTGAACGAAATGTTTGCTGAGAGACAGATAATGCCAAAACCTGAATTACGCTGATGTGTTAGAAGCGTGAATTTAAACTGTTAGGAGCAATCTGTTTTATTATTTATACACAATACAAACAACATGGTAGCAGATGCAAAAATCTGCCAGGCTATCTACCACTGCAGTATCAAAAGATAAATATCATTATAACTATATTATTTGTGTATAATAGCACAGCGTTTAGCACGGCAACAAAGGTAGCGCTACCGCACTGCAATTTTAACAAAGATGACCTATACCAATGATTTACCACGTATGTATGCACGGTTTTCATACATGACAAGTTTCAAAAATGATAAGTCGTTCTTTTTTAGTCAGTCATCGTCGGTATCATCGCGTCCCTAAAAACATAACGAGTTGCAGAATTGCATAGCAACAGTACCGTAGTATTTTCTTTATACCAACAGCTCCTATTAAATGCTTGCATGACCAGCTTTCCAATGCTGCGTGAATATGGCTGAATAATTTTTAAATTTTTTTTTAATGAAAGTGCCATTGTGTCTCACCACATCGTCTTTTAACCAGAAGCTGTGTTGCAACCCTGAGGCATTTTCTAATAGAATATACGTAGCTGTAAGATAGAGTGACTGACGTATTGATGTGCATCATCACTTTAAAGTACAGTTATAATGCAGTAATGCAAACGATTGACACTGCTGCTGGTCAGTGGCCTTTTTAAAGAGAGGGACATATCACGTAGACGAAACCACCTAAATATTATGTAGAAATTCATCAACGTTGAATACTAATAAAAATAAACTCAATTTCTCCTGCAGTTGAGAAATAATAACGCTATCAATGTCTCAAGTAATCTACAGTTCAGGAATAATATTACTACGTAGCAAATCTAGCAATTTCAGCAGGTTGCAATTTAGCTGTGGTTGTTCGTTTTTATATGTCCATGAACAGAACAGAACGAGCGTAAACCGTAACCGACATTAAAATGAGGAATAGGGAGATATGGAGATGCGCATTATTGATTAACAAAGTCATACAGATAAATTTCCTGAGGAAGGGGAATTTGAAAGCATATCGACATCTGCTAAAAAAATATTGCATACATCGTGTACTGCATAATTTAAAAGCATACATCATTGCGAAAGAATGCATTAGTTTTGTTGGCTACGTCGTTATCAATTATAGTGGTTTTATGATGTGTAAAGAGGCTTAAATCTGCATTGAAAACGTATTTACGATAAAGAAACTAGCAAAGTTGTGACCCAAATGCCTATTGCTGAAAGTTTGTTCAAATAAACTTATCTTTTTTCAAGTAAAAAAATTAAAGGTTAACAAAAGAATAAACAATGGACAACAAGTAACTGCATTTTTATTAGTGATAGACTAAAACTGCAAGTATCCACAGATCCACTCAAAATGATTTAGATACTCACACTCAGGAGAACAAAGTAGGCAAATCACCTGTGGAATAGGAAAACATTGCGCAACACAAAAGGATGAAGAAATCCGTGGGATGTTTTAGGAAGATGATAATATATACCTGTGAAA
The DNA here is from genome assembly GCA_027744055.1 of Callyntrura sp. NNG-2020. NCBI lineage: Eukaryota > Metazoa > Arthropoda > Collembola > Entomobryomorpha > Paronellidae > Callyntrura > Callyntrura sp. NNG-2020. The sequence continues at coordinate 9,716 of JAHZNE010002298.1, forward strand.
TTTTGCGAAAAAAATGAAGAGGAGGTAAATACTCTTCCTATGTAAAGTGTAGTAAGATAGCAGTATGCGATAAGAGTTCATTTTATTATTACTTTTATAGTAAGATGTATTTTTATAATGAATATAGGTATGCTTACTGCATTTATGTTCCACACATGCATCCGCTTCATGTATGCAGAATGTTAAGAGTTTGCTATCTGAATGGGGTAGCAGCAGATAATAAATACGTGTACCATGTACGCGGAACGGACGGACCGTCGTAAAGCTTCCCTGTGCCATTACATTCCATATTTCTGTAATATTTTTATCTGATGCGACCAAAAATATTTTAGACGTAATTTTATTAATTTGGCCATCCCTTCGTTGAACTGCTTTGAGCAGTGTTCCGAATTCTGGAACTGATTTTTATCTTTATTTAGCAACATCTTTGCAGTCATTGTTGTACAACGTGAACAAAGTACAAACTAACCCCATGAGACTATAAATAGAGAGAAAAATATATAAACCTATATAAACCGGTCTGTATCTGCAACTATTTTTAGAAGTGATAGTTGTTTTCCGTTTCTTAATATACAAAATGGGGATGCTGTTAGAAACTGGTGTACACAAACATGCTACTTATGTGACGGTATTGATGCCGTGTGAGTAATAAAATTACTTATGAGATGGTGATAGGAAAAGAATACAGAATTCATACACAAAATAGTGTAAAATTTTGAGGGACAATTCACGATGGAAGTTTTATTAAATGATGTGCGTCGTATTATAGCTGTCATGTGACACATCACACATATGGCTCAAAATTTAGAAAAGAGAATAACAAGCTCATTTGTTGTACTTTATTTATTTACATATGAATATTAGGATGGTCTTCCGCACAGTCGTAACGTACAGAGAGAACAGAGATGGTTTAGGTACCTAAAATTTCAACATTATTTTGATGAGTCCCGGTATGACTTGTTCATGTAATAGTTCAGTTTACGTTGCAGTTACAAATGGGCACCCAAACCGCATTTTTAAACATGTAAACCTGTGTAACGTGTTGGTGTTCCGGCACTAACCTAACAAAAACAGGCGACAGTGCGGAGACTGAAATGCTGATTTGATTGACAACTATAATATAATATTCTAATTATAATTTCATAACTGGAGTCAGGGAACTTGAGGGAGAATGCTACATCAAAATATTACCCCCTAAATTTTCTAGTTGTGGGGTCATCTAAAATAGGATTCAGCTTTACGGTGTGTTTGAGGACAAGGTTTAGAAACAGAAACTCTTGTTGATCTCTAGAAATATGGTTGATATATTGGTTGATTATATAATGTTTTGACTGTCATCAGCTCTAGTGTAATGACGAGGCATTACACCAAAAATACTTCACTTCAGAGTTCACGTAACCGCTTATGCTAATAATTTGGACATCTCTCAAATGCCATATTATACAGTGCCCAAGACTTTGGCCATGTTCACTGTGCTAAAATGTATACTTTTCATTATAATTTTTGCGGGATATGAAAAGGCTTAATGACTTTGAGAAACTATTATATCTTCAAATTTATTTTTGTTAGGTCGTTGCAGTGTCGTATCGTATTTTTAGTGCGAAATTTGCTTTGAGATGACCAAAAAGTGCACACAGTATGCACACATAATTACTAGCTCTTTTGCACTTTTAAGATTCAATGTTAAAGCGTCGGGGTGTTAAGTTGTGTCCTACATTCAATGTCATTTACTAGTATTTAACTAATGAATTCATTTGTTTATAATAACTGCGTTATTAGGCTCAGGCCAGGTATTGGTCTCGCAATTGCATTAAAATGCAACAAAGAACGAGCCGCGAGGTGATAGAAAAATATTAGAATAAAGACAGTGTGTATACAGTTTCCCTTGACTTACAATGCATCATGTCATTATCAAAAATATCATTTACAAACTTCTATAGCATCACAGTTTTGGGGGTTTCCCCTTATAATCCTTTAAACTCAAATTCAGCAATCCCATAAAGATGCACGGATGTATACAATTTTGCTTAAGGTGATTTCAGTTGAAAGAGATTTCTTCTGTATGTAAGATAGGTAAACTGTATCTATCTATCATTAAACCCAACGTAAATTACAAGATATTGTTTGACAGGAACACGGAATTCTGTTTCTGAAAAATAGTGTCATTTGTTGTTTTCCACTGGGAACACCACAAAAAGCGAGCATATGGATTCCGTATAGGTTTAATGCTGATAATTCGTAGAACAAAGTGTTTTTATCGGTTTCTACTTGGTAAGACGTGCCTGTAAAACAAAAAATCAATCATGTGTAATATGAACACTCCTGTCCAGTCCACCTGATATGGGAAAATGGTATCTTTCGTCCCAACCTAAACCCACGTTTGAACTGCGTGAACAAACAGGAAAGTTTTATGGCGGCATTTCTACCGAGTAATAAAACTTTACAAAGTAGTAATCATTCAGTTTTAAAACTGAACAACATTTTATGTACCTATGCATCGCTAAATAAACAAGTCGATAGCGTACATGTAAGCCTCTCTGTGTTTTTATTGTTATACACATATCGCGAAATTTCAAGTTGCAGATATGTACTTTACAATGATTTGCACAACTTCCTAACTTTTCACTTGCATCGTTTATTAGCACACTCACGGATTTTGCCGCAGGCTAACTTTGTCTGGTTCTATTGTTGTTTATGTGTTCCCTTCTCTTGCATCTTGCAGTACTGGATGCATGTGTTGTCTGTTGGGAGTTGGGTGCATCAGCACAAATCCTATGAATAAACTATGTTTATGTACATAAACATCCGTCGTCCGCATATTAATAATTTTCCTCTGCCTTATAAGGAAAAAAAAAGCATTATTTTGTCTAGTAGAGAGTTGTGAATCACGTCCGACGACAATGTCAATTACGAATCTAGCCGTAGTAATTGATGATTTTTATTTTGCTAAGGAGAGAATACATATTATTTATCTTAGAAATTACCTGTGGGATGATGGTGTGGTGTTGCTCGCAACATTATCGTTGTTGAGTAGGTAGTAAAGCGTAGGATGATTGGCAGAAAAGGCCACAAATACCTTTTCTCGCTAATAATTCCACAGGAGAGACTTTCAAAGAAATTACGTTTTAATGTTGCCTTTTTCTCAGTAAGAGTGTGGACTTTTCTAGTTAATGTAGGCATTTTCTACAGAGGTATACGGGATTTTCCCGTATACGGTTCTATAAAGCACGAGTACTCATTATTACACAACATATGGCCGTTCATTGTATGATAATTTTAAAATCTTTGCAAAGACGGTACTAATAGTAAATGGCACCAGGTACGTATATGTGCGTGTTTCTATACCTAATATTATTCTGACTCTAACTGGTTTTTGCCTTGAGGCGAGATTTTCAAAAATGGTCAAATTCCAGCACACTGGGAGACCGGCACCAGCAAAAAGATACGAAGATACGGCAAGATGTAAACTTGCCAAATGAGATGGCAACAATATACCATCATCATATCAAATGCTAGGGTACCGATACCGAATTCACGTCATCGCAATGATCAGTAATCATAACCTATGCACGTGGACTATTAAATGTTGTTAAATATGCAACAGGTTTCAATTGTGAACGGTTAACCGTACACCCTCACGTAAACGGCGAACCTTATTTATGTAAGTACTGTCTGAACTGACATATGGAAATGGAAACGAATAGTTGTAAAGACTTAAACTAGATATTACTTGTGCTGCAAGTAATAATCATTATAATCAAATATAATTTTGTCGAGAACCTGTGTGAAAACATATGCAAAACATAACTACCGAAAACTTGCTCTCTATAAAAATGTAGGCAACATATTCTTGCTGAAAACCCATAATTAATTAAGGCGACTGTCAAAACTGAGACATGTGTTGATACAAACAAAAATGATTGCTACAAACGACCAATGGACTATTACTTGCATAATCCAGTGTATTGAATGCAGAGGATAAAACTCCGGGAAAACTATTAAAAAATAAATTAAACCCTTATGCAAAATCAAATTACTCATTTCAAAGTGAAACGAATTAGATAATGCTAATTTTTTCCTACAAAATTGCCACTAGACATATTAAAACCAGACAACAAAACTATGCCAGTCTTACAATTTATTACCAGTTACAGCGTGACAGCAAATTAAAATCATGGCACAAGTTAAAAATGATTACTTGAGGTGAAATAAGCATGTTTGGTATTTATGCCACAATTTATCAAAAATGCTCAATAATTATTACATTTATTGAAAACCTACCAGACTATAGCATGATGACTGTTTTTAGTTGACAGTACATAAGTGTCAGAGTTGCTATATATCTAATAAAAATGTTCGATGAAAACTGGAGTAATTGGTAGAATGACAGCGAAAAACGTTTTGCAGCCTATGTAGGCACCGAAACATTGCTTCATGACAAAAAAATGCTTCACGTGCCAGGTTAATGAAACGAAGGATATGATTTTATTATTGCATTCAACATAATATTTAACCTCTCTGCGAAATAGTCGTGCAGAGTGCACGTTGATTCTGTTGTGTGCAAGGTCATACAATAATAAATGAAAAATACAATAAAATACTCTAAAGTACCTGATGATGGACACGCAATGAACACATGGGCTAAATAGAAATAGATGACATATTCGCATGCAGAGACAAGGGACACAATAGGACATCACAATAACAATCACATCTCGTTAAGGTTGACAAGTTTTAAAATACATCAGGACTCCTGATTCAGGAGAATTATTGGTGTGGCATTCTATGGAAGCTTTTTATCAAACCAAATGCCACCAACAAACCCGCATGAAGTTGGAAAATTTGAGCGTTTTGTGGAGTGTATGTAAATTACAACCGTAGTGTACTTTTCCACGGTTTCGAGTGTTTTAGAAAATGTTTTTCGCGCATTTACAGCAAAAATGACATACTTATTAAAAGGCATGACATCACGAACATGGAATGAGGGAATAAATTCCAGCATCGTGTTGGAAGCAAGACCTGAAAAGATTCGTAATTTGCATGACATTTCCGTCCGTTTCCATTCCACAATGCTACATGTGTTGTTACAAAAAGTTAATGAGCTACACGTTTGTTTGTGTAGGCATTCTTTTCCTTTCGTAGCGACTTGCCGTATAACTAACTAACTGTCCTCTACATGATTCACTGTGTGGTTGTATCAGTTGTATTTTATGCGATTTTATCGAGAGTCTTTGTAGCGAAAACCTAGTGCTGCTGCTTACCTATACTGTTAGTCGTGTACAATTAAATTCTTTTCTCACGCTAACACGCAAAAATATGAAGCGCTGGAATGCATCAAGTTCAAGAACTTATCCAGATATGTCTAAAACGAAAATATGGAAATGAACTATTTTTACGAAGCACGCTATTTACATAATTAAAAAATCATTCTTCATTTTTTCCTTGAAATGGTATAGAAAATCATCTTTTAAATAATTTTTCTCCCTATTTCTTACAATTGCTTCTTATGTAATATAATTTTAAACTGGAATGAAGGCATCACGGACGGTAATGCAGATATATGTTTGGTTTGTGTAAAATAATGCTATATATTTTACAATTACAGGAGATGGGGACAATTAACAAAGGTTTCGAGCATGACAATCCAGCGGTTTCACAGGCTCGAAATGGGAGACCCGATGGAAGAATGGCGGCAGAGGTAAATTTTAATACTTTCTATTCCAAATAGTAAATTGCGTCATTTATTACACAACAATGGAGATGTATGCCGATACATTGTGGCGCAGCAGACGTTACAATTGCCTTCACCGCATGGTGAAGTATCTTAAGTTGGCAGTTACTGCCAATCAACTTTTGAATGGTAGAAGATGACGTCCTCCACTCCCATCGATACTATCTGCAACATACATATCTACGTGCATATTCGTGTCATTTCACAAAATTACTCATTTAGTAATGTCACTAATAATAATTATATATTTTTATAGACAGTAGAGGGGTTACCAGCTGAACGAGAACAGTGGGATAAGCCAATAGAGTTCTTGCTTAGTTGTGTCGCAATGTCGGTGGGTTTAGGAAACGTATGGAGGTTTCCCTACACTGCCTATGCCAACGGTAATAATTTTTACTATTATGATTATTAGGGTCTGAATTACTGTGAAAAGTATGGAATCGCGCCTGCATTGTTACGAGAAGGATTAGTCATGGCTTGCATAAGCTTACTTGCTTATAAATACATACGCAATAATAATTGGGCTGTTTATGGGCTAAATGTGTGTCACTTGTAAAAGTAATGACCTCGCGATTTTACTTTTTTGATTTACTGTAGGTGGTGGAGCATTTTTAATCCCGTACCTAGTTGTACTGTTTCTCATCGGAAAACCGGTATGTTTGCATTACTTATCTACTTTAAACACGATGATGTTACTGAGTGGCTGGCTTACAATTGGCCACAATTTAAATGATACTATTTGAATATGTAAAAATGACGTTTCTTTCTTTAATTTCAATTGAAAATAGTTGTATTTTCTGGAAATGGCGATTGGACAATTTTCATCAAAAGGTCAAGTTAAAGTGTGGCAGATGTCACCTATCTTTAAAGGTTAGCACCATACAAATACAGGTTTTAAACAATTAACCACAAAACTTGTTGTTACCAATCAATCGATCGTTATAAGAGCAAGGAGACAAATTTGATATGGTGAAAATTGCTTTATGGATACATTGAATAACTTTAGCAGAATAAATATAAAAATAACAAATAATTTGTTTTCTAGGTGTCGGCTACGGCTCAGCGTTTGGAACAGGTTAGTTTGAATTATTTTAATAAAAAGTTATGACGCATAAATAGTAACGTATCGATAATAATTGCTTTAATTTTAATTTTACAGCGTGTGTCACGTCTTACTACTGCTCGTTGATGGCGCTAACGGTTTACTATTTCGTACAGTCATTTAACGCAGTTCTTCCATGGTCTGTTTGTAGTGACGACTGGATGTCGGAAAACATTACCTGCCAGAAAGACTATACTGAAGCGATTGGTCCAGGCAACACTTCACTGAGTATTCCTGAGCTATACTTTAAGTGAGTATATATATGTGTACATTGCTTACCGATATCCAGTAAATAAATTCTATAACAATTTAACTGTAACGATGATTTTATTTGCAGAATCAACGTTCTCCGTGAAAAAGACCAAATTGACGATGGAATCGGGCTTCCAGATTGGCGATTAACTCTTTGCCTTTTATTTTCTTGGGCAGTCATCTTGATTTCCCTCATTAAAGGAGTTCAATCTTCTGGAAAAGTAGCGTACTTCACTGCTTTGTTCCCATACGTTGTACTTTTTACTCTTCTCATTCGGGGCGTTACTCTTGAGGGTGCTTGGGACGGAATTTGGTTTTTCATTGATCCAAAGTGGGAAAAGATTTTGGAGCCATCAGTAAGTTGTGCTTTTTGCTGTTTTAATCATGTAACTTTATAAGGCCATTTTATCAAGTATGAATGACTAACGATATATGAACAAACATGACTTTTATAGAAGTTCCAATTTTACTATGATAAATAATATTACATGCGTCATGCAAGCTGATAGACTGCAATTCACAATAGTATTTGTCAGGAAATGAATTGCAGTTCGTTCCAAAACATTCACACACAGTGTTCCAATTTGACTCGATAAAAATTTATTTTGCCGTAGTTTTTTAATACACCAGATGTGAATACAAGGAAAGTAGCTTGAAATACAATACCCATTTTTACCCATACAATACAATACATGTTATTTGTGATTGACGTTAGTCAGTGTGAACATTTTCTAACGATATTTTCTGTATAAAATGATTACACATTGGTAAATTAGTTAAAAAGTAATATTTTATCGGTACAGAAACGTCATGTCAATACGTGAATGAATTTTAAACGACGTAGATTGATTTATTGAGTCATATCGTATAGAAAAGTTTAAATGATGTATTTCGGCTTTTCGTTTCAAATCGTTTGTTTCATGCATGTATTTACAAATGACCTTTACACAATTTATATTTTTATTGTAAACAACATGTGGAGACGTAACGTTTTATATCCTCATTGTTTTCTAGGTATGGGCTGCGGCAATTACCCAGTGCTTCTTTTCACTTTCCGTTGGGTAAGCACTTATAGCGTTAGCATTGCAGATTATTATTTTTCATGTGCAAAAAATATTTTCAGGGTCACAAAAAATAAGTACTGATGTGAACATTTTATTTATTTAGATTTGGACCGATTATAATGTTCTCAAGTTATAATCCTTTCACTCACAACGTCTACAGGTTAGCCAAAAAATAAATATTGTAATTGTTTTCATTTCATATCATTCTAAACTTTTATATTCTGTAATTTTAACGATAATTTGAACGTTCAAAGAATACATACTCATGTATAAAATGTTTTTGCAGGGATGCCACCATTATCAGTTTAACCGATACTTTCACTAGTCTTCTTGCCGGTTTCACTACCTTTGCAATTCTTGGAAATCTCGCTAATAACCTTGGCAAAACTGTTCCTGAGGTAGTTGGAGGTGGTACTTCACTGGCATTTATCTCTTATCCACTCGCCATTTCAAAATTTGAAATTGTGCCACAGGTAAAATCAATTAATTTTAAACGTATGACGTATTACATACATGATTTAAAGATTTACATTAACCGTCAATGTTTATTATTTAACTTTCAGCTCTTTGCAGTGTTGTTTTTCCTTATGTTATTCACACTCGGTAAGAATTCACTTTTAACCCCAAATATTAAATAAGTATTATTAAAATAAGTTCAAAATAAAATTTCCTTGAAAAAACGAAATAGCATCTCTACGAAAGTGAACTTTCGGTATGATGAACTTGATCTAAAATCATTAAAAAATGATAGACCATAAAATGTGTAGAACAATGACTTCATAAAAATCGAGGCTTCAGGGTAGCACATAGTGGTGGGACCTGTATAATTATTTATATTTGTATTTGTTTTTCTTTGAATTGTAACATGAATATTATTTCTTATCAGGAGTTGGATCGGCTACATCTTTGGCTGGAGGTGTGATTACAACCATTCATGACCAGTTTCCAAAAGTCGATAAGAGGAATATTACGACAATTGTTTGCGTGTTGGGTTTTCTGTCTTGCACGATAAAATCGGAAAAGTTGGATTCTACTGGCGTTTCTGTTGGTAAGTTCGGGGTAATTTGTAAAATATTGAAAATTTGCTACTAAATGTTAATATGTATAATTTATGCATGTTTCTTGTTACTTTTAGGGGATTTTTCATTCCTGTTGTGCTAGTTGCTGTGCTCATACATTCTTTAATCCACATTGAGGAGGGAACAACATATGGAGGAAAGAAGTACCCAACGCCACTTTTAGGTATGATTAAATTACAAGCGCTATTATTATTTAATTTATTCTCAGCAGCGATAACTAATATGTGTTATTTCATCGGTAGCTTTCGGATGGACACTAGCCGGTATTGCCATTCTGCTTTTGCCTATTGCCGCAATCCACGCCATTTACACCAGAAAGTCTTCATCTATCAAGGGGGTAAGCATTATAAATGTCTACATAAATAGTTGAAAACGTTTGTCCTTGGTCTCCTGACAATAATACCTTTTTAAATTATTACCAATAGAAACTGAAAGAGTCTTTCCAACCCACTGAAGACTGGGGTCCAACGGATCCTAAACTTTACCAAGAATGGAAGGAAAAATCTGAGACGGCTCCACAGACGAACTATTTGATGGACTGGATGCGGTCGTTCAAGGCGCTGCTGAAGAAGACCAGCACATCTAGTAATTAAGTGATTGGTAGATTGAATTTGCAAAACTTAGACTCGACGGTCCAGTAATTTCAGTATACAACCAGTGTGATTCGTGTGTCATTGCAAAATAATCGTTGTGAACAAACATGTAAATATTACAATGTACATTTTTACAGCATTTTACTACAACCCTGATAAAACAAGGTTTTGTTGTAGTGGCTAAAAATATTTATGTGTCATTATGTAAAAAAACATACGGTGATTTCAGTGTACCTATAAACAAAAAAAATCTTCTTCACTGTATCTATACAAGAATTAGCAAACTTTCCCAATGTGCGATACCTGATTATTATTAATATTATTATTAATACAACAAAAAGTTTGTCCTCCGCTTCAGGATTTTTAGTACAGAGAAATGACCTTAAAATTTAAATTTACTACAACCTAAAGTTATTGTTAATTATAATCTTTATTATAAGCTACACCATATATCGAAGTATGTATGCTCCAAATAATCATACTTTGACTCATTTTGACTGATTATGAGTAAAAGGGGACTGTGCTCTTTTCACTCTAATTTTATTACTAATTATTTTAGTTTTATTACATTGTACTATATCATTATTATTTTTATTTCAATGTTACGATTTTAACGCTACAAAACGAAATGTAACGATTTGTGTATATATATTGTGTCCGTGTGGTTGATGAAGGAAAGTAAATACAACAATCTTAAAATACTTTTTTCAAAAGGGGATTCGGTTTCTCTTTGTTGCGTTCCATCAAGTAAACTGTTTTTTAATCTTATTAGCATTTTTATTTAGAAATTGTAAAATTATAAGTTTCATCAAATCATCATCATTGCATGACATTTAAACCGACAGACAGCGTCTGCTTATATCATATTGTACTAGAGACGTGTTTACGTAAGTAAAAATCAAGTTTCATGCATCACAATGAAAAACTGCGAATTTTTTATTTTGCATGGTTGAAGTCGTGTATCATGTGACGCAAACCTTATAGTAAGTATGTACACTGGTAGTAGTTTGTAGTTGAAGAGCGGATCGGCCCCGACCACAGGCACAGTATTACCATCGGTACCAATGACGGTACAACAGAGAAGTTTTTCGATTTGAAAGTTGTTGGTTGTGAATGATGTAGATGGTTTACAAACTTTCAACTGATTGAAGCTTACACATGGTAAACTGGCAGAGCGTGCGTGCTACCTGCTTTTTACCTGCAGGAAAAGTCAGAGCTACGACGGCTTTGTTGCTCATTTCAGCGTTGCTTGTACTCAGGTGAGGATAGGAGAGTAAGCGGAAAAGCCGTAGTATGAAACTGAAAAACTACGGTGACGGAGTCCTCACAGTTCATGTTACTGTGCTAATACCACATTTTTAAAAGAAACGACACATTTTCACTAGACCATGGACTGCAAAAATTAACCAAAATGTTTACCGTTTCCCCGGTTTAACGGTAACTCATTTAATACTATCTGGGGAAAAGTGTTAACTAATTTACAAAGACCGTAAAGGAAACTGTGATTAATTATTAGGTCTAAGTTGAACTTTTGACAATCGCGCCGATTTTATTACACAATAGCTGCCAAAGTGACAATTAATGTTGTCATAGTGCTTAGTTTTGTGGGTTGGAATATTTTTAAAAATAGAGGATTATATATATTATTTGTTTCATGATTAATTTTTCACCGAAAAAATAAAGGAAAGGTTGCGTTGCGCATTTATTCGGATTATTGCTATTATGCAATGGCAGATAGACCCTTCTCGGATCTGGAAGAGTTTCTGGTAACAATTTTATCTTCAATTTTATTTAGATTTTGTATGACTGTTGTTTTGCTGACTCTTTTTTTTAAATAAAATTGGATTGTGACCTTGGAGACATGTAGCTAAGCAAAAAATTCTATTTCAAAGGAAAACATGACAAACTATTAAGTATTTTCCGCGTCGTTATTATTCATATTAATTTTTTTTAAATAACAAGGGTCTCATTGCTCTTAATAAATTGACATTCACCCTGATTTCAGCAATATTTTAAATAAAAATGACGTGTCTGTTGACGTTGCAAAATTTCTTAAGTTAGTCCGTGATTTTTGGTTGTAAGGGAGGTTTAATATTTATTATATTAGAGTGAGTTTGCATCATATGCTAAAGAAGATTAAATGGATGGTCGTTGCATACATTTTGTATTTTTTTTGTTTTGCTGATAATATGTGATATGTATACTATATTTGTAATATCACCATAACAGGTAGAATCTAAAGTAAAAGGTCATTTAAACTTTCCCCATGCATTTTAGATATAAATGAAGAAAGGGTTAAATAAACGAATTCTTATAGTGCAACATCACCCTTCAAATATTACGATAGAGGGTGGTGAAAATTACAATTCGTATTTGCAATATAGCAGTTTGAGTTTCGTTTCGAGCAGGTTTCGTTTCATAGAAAAAGACATACATGTTACAAAAAAGACGTTGCTAGTTGTCAACTTTATCGGTATTGTAATTATGAAATGATGCCAGTCCTGAATGGCTTTCACTTGTCATAATATGGTTCCAAGGTCAAGCTTTGTTGACTTGCAGATAAGCGATCTATTTCACTACAGACAAGCAAAATATGGATTTTAGCTGCATGGTGGAGATCAAATAGGCTGAAAACAAATATGAAGTGAAAGTGAATTTAGGATATTGATGGTTTCCGATCTAATTATTTTCTCAAGTACAGTTGGTCTCGGGCTTACTTCCTCGACCCAAGTCAATCAATCTGCATACAGTGGGTCTCGGGCTTACTTTCTCGACCCAAGTCAATCAATCTGCATACATTTGCATAAATTATCGCAAACTCAATTTGAATTTCTGAGACTCGCACATGAACAGTTCCAAGATATCTAGTAAGTGGTTGTACAAGTCATACATATAGTTGTTTTATTTAGGAACACAGAACAACTTGTACGCCACTTACAAAATATTTTGAAACTGTTCATGTGCGAGTCTCAGAAATTCAAATTGAGTTTGCGATAATTTATGCAAATGTATGCAGATTGATTGACTTGG
>JAHZNE010002299.1:0-17349 GCA_027744055.1 Callyntrura sp. NNG-2020
ATGCATATATATGTAGATGTAGATTTATATATATACAATACGCATGTATTTAACTCAAGTTATATGGTGTCATTGGTGGTGACATGTACATTTGCAGCAACCGTACCATTTTAAAACTCATTCACTTTAAATGTACATTTATAGCTGTACAAAAACACGTACAATTAAATATTTTTGGTTGTCTCGTTAGGCATAGTTGTGTGGCGTTTCGTCTGAACAGGACAATTTTGAAGAAATAGAAACGACAAAGACTGAAGAAATCTTTCAAATATATATACACTCATTGACGTATTATAAAGTTAAGCTGTTCCCGTAATTGACTTTGAATTTGCCCTTGACATGTAATCATCCTGAAGACTATTAACAAAAATATATTTGTGTTTTCGTTACTAGAGGTATGCATCGTGAAAAACACAGTTCAGATTATTTAGTTGTTTCTTGTGCTTGCATGTATCATACTTTATGAAATAGTAGGCAAGGCTGTGTTTTGTAAACAGACAAAATTGCGGTAACTTTAGAACGCTGAGTTGTAATAATATTTTAAATAAACTTTCTTCCTTTCTAAAAAAACACATTTGAGGGAAACACGAATGTTACTGCTGCTTTTGTACGGAATGTTTCAAGGTTCTCACTGTTTGTGTCCGCATATTTTTCATTGAACGCCGTTCTCGAAGTTGGTGAGCACAGCCAACAGCAGAAATATCTTTTGTTCATCGCAAACAACGACTCATGATTTTGAAGAATGATTTGAATAAATTGGTACAATGACTACCACTGCTCCTACAACAATTGTACAACAGCATTGTGCTCTGTACGTTATGTTAGCGAAAGTACAATGGTACTGGTAACATCATCCAATGTATCAAGTGTACGGTACATAGCCAATATGTAGGAAATCGGGCAGACTTTTGCACTGGTGACTGGTGCAGTTACGACAACTGCTGCTGTTGCTTCACCCTGTTATATTTTTCGTACCACAAGCGTAGGGAAAGAAGATAGAGAAGTATTTTATATACCGTATTCTGTCACGAAGGCAGAGAATATTCTTGCCCGGTGGATTTCCTGTCTGTTTTCCATGCATCTCTCATTCTCTTCTCTGCCTCTGCTCATGAAGTATTAAGGTGATGGCTCGACCGACTGCTGGCTACAAAAGTGTTATAGAATATCACGAGGAGTTGTACATTACAATTTCATTGTAAGCTCCGTTGCAATGTTGTTTGTGCTGTTTTTCTTTCTGGCCAGTTCTGCTTCTCGGTAGTCGATCCTTACGCTTACACAAACTACTGTTGCTGATGATGATGATTAAGGTTGTATGGAATGGAGAGCCATATCCGAGAAAAAAGGAGATGGAGAAAGGGTGATTCCGTGGTTTTGATTGAATAGAACATCGAGAGAGAAAACACGAATCCGAAAAGAGTATAAAAACCAGCATATTTTCGACATGTCATTCAAACAGTCATGTTCTCGGTATACTTTTGTGTGTAGATGCTCACTAACGTGACAAAGTTTTCCAAGTTAGTCAGGATCATAAATTCTGGTTGGACACGCAAAATATTTATGATGCTTTTTCAACGATCTAGTGAGAAGGAACGGGTAACCGAGAGAAAAAAAATACAACACAAGGAAACATTCGTTCAATGAAACATATAGTCAGGATCATAAATTCTGGTTGGACACGCAAAATATTTATGATGCTTTTTCAACGATCTAGTGAGAAGGAACGGGTAACCGAGAGAAAAAAATACAACACAAGGAAACATTCGTTCAATGAAACATGATGGTACTGAAGCTACTTGCTACTGTTGTGATATACGACAAAAGAAGAAGCGAGCTACTTTGAATAAGCACGTAGGATAGCGTGGAAGAGCTCTTATGCCTTCTGACGTATCTCCTGTGCTCGCATCCTTTTAAGAAAAACTATAGCGTAAAGCTAGGCAAGGATAGAGACGGCGACGAGGGAGAGGGAAGTTAATGACTTAATGTTATTAGATATGCAGGAAGTACTTTTCGAGAAACTGGTGTGTGGGATAATGAAGATAATGAATCATTAACAAGTTTAACTTAACTTGTATCTTTGACGCTGCAGCTCGTATACTAGAAAGCGCTGTTAGTTGTTGGGAACGTCACTGACTACATATATAAGCGAATATGTTTGTACATGCATAAAAGTTATAAATGACGGAATCGATGAAATGTTTGCACGAAAGAAGAAAATTTATGATACTGCAGCTGCGTGATGTTTTGGTAGATTATTTTGTAAGTAATTATTTTGTATTTATTTTGCCTTTATCAGTCGCCCGCTTTCA
This sequence comes from Callyntrura sp. NNG-2020, assembly GCA_027744055.1. Lineage (NCBI taxonomy): Eukaryota > Metazoa > Arthropoda > Collembola > Entomobryomorpha > Paronellidae > Callyntrura > Callyntrura sp. NNG-2020. Next base: position 2,307 of record JAHZNE010002299.1, read on the forward strand.
AATTCTCGAGAAAAGCAAGCTCATCATACTCATTAAAAGATAATAACACAAGGGGACCTGTAGGTCGAGCAGGAACTTTGTCAGGCAGTGCCAGCCGAGGTGGTAGTGGCCGGATCAATGCCACGTCTGCTGCTGCCGGAAGAAGGCGTCCTCTATCCACCCCCACATCCCCATCGAAATCCCGTGAACCACAGTGCACTTGCATGACAGCGGAGCAGTATGCCAGGCTCCGAGCAATGGACCCAAGATTTCGTGGTATGCTTTGATTTGCAATCTTTCATGACACGACATTAATTTTTGTTGTTTCTCGTAAACTTTTTTGTTGCAAATGTACAATACAAAAACATGATATTGTGTATGAACTATATTTCAAGCTGCATCAACTCTTCCAAGAGCCAATCCGAATCAGCAGCCACGACAGGACGGCACAACAGGAAGAGAAAAAGGTCCACCAACGGATAATTATGCTACTGTTCGTAGAGGTACCGAGACCAAGGTACGTCGTAAAGTAAGGAAGATTGATTTTATCTTCTGATGTACATGCGTGTGTAGCTAACATAACCAGTGGACATTTGACATAGCTGTTGTTGTGTGTAGTAGTTTTGAGATACAACTTTGAAGTAGTAGCGGTATACCATTTGTAACATTCAGTTATCAGTTGTCTGTATGTATATTAGGGCTATTAAGTGTTGTAATGTTTATTTATATTGTAATGTCAAAAATGGAATAAACATCCTAAAGCTATTGGTTTTTGAAGCAGGGAGCTGGTACAGTGTCTGACGCGGACGCCGAAGGAGAAAGGTCCGAGAGATCGGGCCGTGGTGACAGAGAGCGTGGTCCGGGTGAACCTGCCCGTGGTCGTGGATCCAGTCGTGGTGGACGTGAAATAGTATCTTCGAAATCGGTAGACTACTCGGATAACGAACTCGCAGCTCGAGAAACAATAGACCGGAAAAAGAGTAGAAGTAAAAGCACTGACGACGTGACAGAAAGAAATGCTCAAGGAGGAACCGGAACTGGCCGACGTGTGGCTAGTCAGCAACAGCAGACTGAAGCTCAAGCGACTCAAACAGCTTATCCGTACAACAACAATACCATTATATTAAACACGTCGATACAACTGCCTTTCCAATATTAGCATACATTATTTTCTCTTTTATACCTATTTCTTTCCCTTTCTTTCTTTTTTGTTGATGCTCATGTTATTGTTTCATGAAAGCGTAGGCTTGCCGTGTGTGTATTTTGCCTGACAGGTTTATGACACTAATTAATTTATCCGTCCCTTTAGGCGATCACGCACACTACCAGGCAAGTCAACGATTGGAACGAACACTACACCAACCGGAGATAGTTTGACTGACAGCCACACGTTAAAGCGGCTTCTTAAGCCCATTTCAACAACGGGATCTGTAGCAACATCGCCGGAAATGTCGAGAAGAATCTATCATCACGATGGATACATTTCTGAACCAGAGATTAGACATGTGTCTTCACACACGCAGCCTGGCAAAAGAGCCACTGATACTTTACGCAGAGTTCATGAGAGAAGTAAGCAGTTTCTTCTTTTTGCACACACACTACTCAAACTCACAGTGATTTATCGCTATATCCACACATTGTATCATCATATGGGTGTACTTTGTATACTCTATCAACTTTCTTTTTGATTTTAATCATTTCTTCTTCTTTACTCATTCGTCATACGTGTGTGTGTGTGTACGTGTGTGCGTTTAAGATTTCCATTCAACTGTGTTTAAAGCGCTATTGCATTGTTTCGTACAAAGTCGTACTTTCACTTTAAGCGTATGACACGGAAAGTATCAACATGCACGTTGGTTCATTTGTGCCTGTGTTCATATATTCATATATGCATACAAGCATACATACAAACATGATATGATGATGTATACAATAATTAGGTATAAAATATTATTTTGAGCAACTCTAAACATACTTTGGTAATATATATATATATATATCCTTCTTGAAAGTTTGCATATTTTTTGTATATTCTCTTGAGTATTGAAAAATCATTGATACATTATGATGATAGAGTAAATTAAGTTACAGTAACCCGGAACGCCTGATTGATATATTACATTGTATCAAAGCTTATCTGCAGCCCTTTCTAATAATAATTCTTGATAATATAAATATATATATTCAACGCTTTTGTCCAGTGAGAAGAAAAAAGAGTGCGAATGAGTATTTGTGGGTAATCTGCTGTGGGTTGTGTTGTGGTTGTTGTGCTTGATGATGTGTTGTGTGCATGCTATTTCGTATAAGTTGCATAGTTCAATACGTAACGATGACGCATAATAATATTATGTATTACTATATATATCTTTGTATACATATTACATAATTTTTGGTATTTCAAAGGGTTGTATTTTTGTATTTTATAAGCAGTAGCGTATATGTAAAATTATTTAAAATATCACATTATGCGATATGCGATACCATAATGTAAACTCTAACTTTTCTATATTTAGTATGTCTGCATCAAAACTTCAATCTCTCTTTAAAAATTTTATGATAGACGTTAGAAAGTATAATGATGATTTAGTATACATGTGTACTGTTGGCAGAAACGGAAAGGTTGTCACTTTGATGTTTTGATTGGTGATGAACATGCAAAATGATATAAATGTAATATTCCGGAAGGGTAAAAATTTATTGCGTGTGTATGTATGTATGTTGTGAAGGTCGAGGTGTTGGGACTCAAACAAGTTATGGGAAATTTAAAACGGAATCTTCGCCTCCATCGGATCAACCGGTATTCGACCACGCGTATTACGCAACGACCCCACCGAGCTCAAGCCCTGAAGGAGAAGGTGCGACCACAAACAAAAATCATGATGACTTGGGAATGATATCAGATATTGTTATTGTAATAGTAAAAATGGAAACAGGAATAGCTTTTAAAAACAGGAATAGCTATTAAAAGCAATATCGGAACGTACAGAGTATATCTAGGAAGGTTGTGGTTTGGGTACGGTAAATGGGAAAACCAAGGAATTAAGCACACCGGCTGTAACCGAAGTTAATCGACTCATTTGAAAATATTAATTAAACGGACTCAACATCATGTCAAAGCAGTAAAAAGATTGACGATCAAGTGAGTGTGCTTGATGAGGAAGAAAAGAGGTAGCGCCTGTTTGTGTCGGTTGTTGCCTTAAGAATACTTTCACCACTGCCTGTCGGCACTGCCGTGCCTTGCTGCTTTTTAGTACCACCAACATAATGGTGTAAATGATCGTAAATTTAGTCATTGTGAAAATCCTATATCATAAAAGAGGAAGTCAAAGTCTCGTTCGTTCGTTCGCTCGCGTGAATTGAATTAGCAATTTACGGCGAGTTATTATAGTGTCAAAAAAGCTGTAAGCAAGTAATAGTGATAGGTCAGAACAGTATGTAGAGTAGAAAGCAAGACGAGAGTGAGACAGGGACCTTATGTTTTTTCTCCTTTCAAGAGTCATTTTGAAAGATTACAATGTAATGAGAGGAAACTTGGGCAAATTAAATTAGATTTTTTTCCTTGGTAGAGCTCATTCTTGTCTATCTTCTCCTGCTGCTGCTGAGGCTGGGAAAGTAAAAAAAAGTAGGAGAGAAAGGAAATGGAGCATAATGCTAATGTACGTTATGTTATGTACATAATAAGGATACAGTGTAGTAAGGATACTTTTTTTCTTTTCACTCTTTCTCCTTTGTGAACGACGATAATGGTAGTAGCGGTAGTGGGATTTCTTGTTGTTGATCTCTTGATCTGTTTTTTTTTAGTTTAATCCTATGCAATATACTTCTTCTCTATAAGGTAGTGGTGGTAATACAAGAAACAGTGAGAATAGAAGGAAGTATGCCAGAAAGGGAAAGTTCTTCTCTTGTGTTCTACGTCATGGTACAATTCAGCCACCACATGTATTAATATCATCCAACCAATCTTCAACAATTCTGTAGGTGTTCTTTGTAGTAATGTGTAGTGGGTACGTGTACACTAATATAAAGCCAGGAGAAAATGTAACGGCAATGTGGAAGGGATTGTAGACAGACAAGAGTGTAGCCAGCACAGGAATTACGTTTATTATGATATTGATTTCATGAAAAAGGGCTCCTCTGGCAAGTCTCCCAGTTTTCTACTCTCGTGGTGATGGCGAGGAAAATATTTTTGAAGGAATTTGGAGGAACGATATTTAAGCTACGGCACATGCTTACTCTCTGGTGGTACTAGTGTACTCAAACATGTGCTTCCAACAATGATGTTTTGGTACGGGGAGTATTTTTTAGGCTGTGTAGCAACTGCATATGAATAAGTGGGAATAGCTGGAATGGCTAGTTAAAAAGACACTGCATCCTACACAAGTACGGCCTCTTCCAGAAAAAAATTTAAGCATCGGCAGCAGCAGACGAAAAAGAGGTCACTTGGTCTTTCACTACACTTACTTGCTCTTTCTTTAGTTTCCTCTCTCAAATGTAGTGGACACTGTTAGCAACGATGAATGATAGTGATTTGTAAAACGTTAAGCTGATACCACAATAAGCTATAATAGGAAAGATATTTATGCGACGTCGGCTTGCTTCTTTGTAAATATTAAAAATAGGTGAATGGATAAATGGTGAAAAAATACTAAAAAATGTACAGTGACTTGACAGGAAACACTGTTAAATAAGCTGTAGCGGAAGTTAACTCAACATTTGGTAAATGCTATATTTTATTTTATTGAGATGCAAAATATGTTTACTTATATCTCATATTTGCTTTTTATATAGATATGCTACGTAAGACCCATTTAAAATGTCGGTACGTTAGTTCCTGTTTTGAATGTGGATGAAAATGATGGTGTTGTTATGAATGATGAGGGATGAAAGACAAAGAATGATGATGTATGATTTTCATTTTCGGCTGCAGATTAGCTTTAGGTGAAATGGTGTTGTTTGAAATATGTTAACAAAGTACCTTAATATGTTTGTCCTTAAATTAACCTTTTAGGTCAAAATAATATATGACTATGTAGTTACTTGTTAAACGTGTGAATTTTCCGTTTTCCGATGTTCGGAAGAATTAAAACAACTCTCTGAGAATCAGCGAATGTTACATATACAATAATAATATTATTCGTGTGCACCGTAATCCCGGAGTTTCCCCACGTAGTGTATGTGAACTTGAACTAATTTATGTATTCTGAACTTGTTAAGATATAATTCAATTAATTACTCATCCAAGTGTGTACCAATGTAATTTGGTACATTAAACATCAGAAGTGGGACTTTTCTCAAATTGTAATATGCTACTAGATAGCAATTTAACTGAACAGGTTGAAGAAACAGCTTGTAAGCTTGTTAGCTAGTACAATTTTATGTAATCATAATCATATTCCTTCATACATAATAATTGATGTGATGATATGAAATCTTTGCATGGACAAAGTACATCACAGAGAATAGAAAGAAATATACTAAAATACTGAAAGAAAATATATAGTTGGAATTAGTGAGAAAAATTTGCAAAATGTATAGTATACAACGCAAACCAAATTTGCTAAATTAAAGTGCGAAGCTGCTTTGTTTTCATTTTGGTGTCCGTCCATCCGTTTACGTGCAGAATAACTATAATGCCAATTAAGCACTTTAGGTGCTATGTAAGTTTCACAGACTCCTGTATGTTATCTCGTCAAGTTTGAAGTTGAATGGAGACCGAGGTCAGCATCCCAAGAAATCAGAGAAATAATCTACCAGGCACGTCTGTCAAAAAATTAATGCAATCGGTCATAAAAACAACTACTTTTGTTTTCCTTGGGCACTAAATTCCTTGGAATGTCAAAGGGTCGTTTATATGAAGATTTGTTATTGTCCAATTGATAAAGCTTACAAAATTTACAATATTTTATATATTTATGAAATGCGCTGAGGGAGGGTACTTTTGTTATCGATGGAGGGGATGGAAGGACCAGGGTCATAAGGTCATTAGTAATATCTCGTTAATCTGATCAATAAAGGACAAAAGGCAAACTAAATCTGAAAAATTGAAACAAGCTTGTTTGGAAGTTATTATTTTGCAAACATAATTAATTCAATCAATATTTTCCCTATTTTCCCTTTGCAATTTGATACTGATTTGCAAGTGATCAAATTTAAAAAAAATAAAACATATTAAATAAATATTGCCCATCTCTTTATTTCTTTTCTAATAATTACAAAACTAAACAAGTGAAGAAACTCGTTAAAAAATTGCCAAACAGGATCTTGTACATATTTTTTGTGTAAAATTGGAAACCAAAGAGGCAAAAGAAAATCGAAAATTCTTTTTTTAAATCATTGATTTAGTTGAAGATAAATAATTAGATATAGATTAGAGGGATATATATGATGTTTATAAAGCAACGACACAACAGTGCTAAATATTTACAGGAGTAAAAAAGTGTGCCGTGAGTTTTAGAAAAAAAATAATTTGAATTGAAACCAGTAAGTTATCGCAAATTTGCTTTTGTGATTGTTGTATATGAAAAGGGAATTTGAATGTTCCATTGAATGAAATGATGTCTTGTAGCTCTCAATTACTTTATGTATATTTGACCTGATCAACATTTTTTCTAGTTAGTGGCTGGAACTGCGAGCGATCAAAAATAATTACGACGAAAAGCAGAGAACACAATATACACACATCCTGTTATTGCCGTTACCGAGAATTTTTGTATTATTTTGTCTGCATTTCCTCATAATATTAGATTGCTCGCTGTCCCAGTCACTAACTGTTGTCCTATAAACTGAAGTGGAACATAGTGTTTTGTGTCATAACGGTCAAATTATAAACAACGATGAACCAGTTTTCAATCCCATTAGGCAACTTATAAGTTAGCATTTTATATTCTTCCATTGGAGTATTTCTTATATCCCCACCATCATATGGTTTGATAATAGATTTTAATGCTGTCTTGATTTGTTCAAACCCAATTGAATTAACAAAATGGAATGACAGGACTTCCACGTTGCGGTTTACCCCATGCTGATCAAAATACCACTATGATACTTTGTAGCAACAAAAACTGGCATTATATGCTGTTTTAATTCTAAAGATCTTATATTTGTACCTCAACTGAAGTACAAAAACAAATCAAAATAAACAGCGAAAATTACTTCCCTGGGATGATTTTCCTTTATATTGGTTTACACTATGGCGATATTTTGCCGTGGTGACACCATGCAATGTGTCAATTGTGTTACCGCAATGTAGTATGGACAATAACTAAACGACAATAAAAATGTATTACACTAATAATAAACGCAGGGATGTACTTGAATGCTGTTACTAATGTCGTCTATAACCTTGTATAAAAATTGATAGGAAAGGTGCGCTTCTTCTTTAGTCCACAATAATTTCCCTTTTCATTAAATGCTGGGTAGCGACTTAGAAAAGTTTATATTGGCTAGCAATAAAAATTACAGGTTATCAAGTTGGCGAACTTATGAAAAGTTGCTACAGCTATTTAGATACCTACAGCGACTTGTTGAAGAAATGTCAAATAGGCAACTTGCAATTTTTATATAATTGGAATCCGAAGAAGTAAACAGTTCGCTGTTTTAAATTTACATCGGTTAGAAATGAAATCTAATTTAACGTATACAGCGAAATCTCTAGATTATGCAACCAAAATGATAACGTTCTCCGTATTTTTATACATTTGTGGTTGTCATTATCTTTGTTAAAAATAAAAGCTATCCTTGTTGTACTAGCGATATTTCATGATCTTTTACCGACTGTAATACTATTGAGTGGCAAGCGATTTCAATTGTTCACTTGTTCAAATGCTAACATTGATAAGCTGTAGCAGCTTCTGCAGCAGCCATGTGCAATTCCAGTTCTTACATGTTTAAATGATTCACATTTATGTTCTAAGCAGTCATTCCATTTAAATAACTAAAATATTAAAAGATATTAAAATTGTACTCACAGAAATATCTCCATCAGCAACAGAATAAGTTTTACTTGACAGAGAAAATAGCACGAAGAAAGCATTTTGAAAGAAAAAAGAATGTTACAGCTAAATATGACCATCTTGTGCATGATGATGATGATTGTGGGTAAGATATTTTATGCTTCAAAGACCAAGAAACAGCTTCAAAATACAAGGGATATCCTGATAACAATTTGTAATACGTTATAACTAGAATTTAATGCAAATTCAGTGGAATGTATGAGAAAAGACTTTCTCCTTACTGAAATGTGAATGAGGAAAGAAAGAACATGTTACTTCTCATAGCGTAGTATCATCGTAATATTTCCTGTTGCAGAAAAGTGCAGAGTGCAGTGGTTAGTGTGTTTAATGAAACTTGTCACGTAGCAACATTATTACTAGGCGCATTTATTAATCCGTTTCAGAGAATTGCGTAAGTAAACTTTTCTTCGAGAAGAGGAGAAACCAATTGTTACTTTCCTTTCAAGGTATAGTACGTAGAAGTGAAATATGACTTCCCATTCCCATTAACTTGTAATTTGTTGTAGTATAAGATCTATTCTCATACATGCCAAGTCTGTGCATATGTGCAATATCAGAAAACAATATTTTAAATGCACAAATACATGAAATTCTCGGTGTCTGCCGGGATGATATAGCGTACAAAAATAAGTAACGCTTGATTCTCAGAGAAATTGTTAGATATTTCGGAGAGATATTTCCCGTGACGTGACATTTCCTTTTAATACTTTCTTTTTACATAAATTACAGCTGTTCCTCCGAATTCACGTTCAACTACCCTTCCGCGGTTAGCAGCCCCTTCAAGAGAAAATTTTAGAATATCACATGACGCATCCCGTGAAGTCTCCCGTGATTCTGATGTACTTAGCGGTTATTATAGTGACTTTCGTGATCGTGGCTATTTAAGTGACCATAATTCCCGGTAAGAGAGTCGGAAGCAGCAGTTTTATGCCGTTGTTTGCAATCCAATTTTCATGGTTTTCAAAAAATGTGAAAGAATAGTATACACTCTGTCAACCCCGCTGCTAATCAATATATTTAGTGTTGTAAAAGTTATTGGTTATGAATTTTGTTGTAAAATGTGTATAGACCTATATTATAAATGATTCTTGATTGTTACGTACTACAGACACGTATTATGATGACGCTATTTGTAGCCCGATTCTGTTAGGTAGTTGAAGAAACTGACAGGCACTTTTATTTTGCTCTCTCAAAATAGTACTCATTTCATAATTGTTGAACTCTTAAAGCGTGCTGCTCATGACAGTCTGAACTATAAAAAGTTTTTTATTAATGGCGATGCCAGCATATGATAGTCTGTTATAACGAAAGGCACCAAAGTGTTCGTAGCTTATATGCAGTCATATAGGTCATATACATTTGCAGATCTCACACTATTATCTTTACTTTCCTAATAGCCAAGCAACTCTTCCGAAAAGTTCTTTTTTTATATTTTCCCCATTTACGTCTCAAACTGAAAGACATGAAGAAATTTCAGATTCCTTTCTGCTAATAAATCACACACGAATGCTCTTAAGAAGTGTATAATAGACACTAGTGGATGAGAAAACTGCCAAGAAATAACTTTTTCTCAAGTTCTTTTTGGAAGGAAAGAGGCATTATCGAGGATGATGTCGAAATGTCGCTCTATAGCTTTCCCCGTATCATTTTCATTGCAGAGCAGACGCATTATGTCATATTTTTTTATGCTACGGACTACGTCTATCGAAACTAAGAGACATTATGGTACGCTTCCATGAAATGTCGTCAAAATTATTAAGTGTGTCACAGAGTCACCGGCCTTGTATCTCTTTTCAGGAGTGGTAAATGAGCTTTTGCAAGAGATAAAAAAAATCAAATTCAGCCGCATAATACCACACTGTGTAGGACTGTAAGAAATTAGGAAAAGTATTTGTCCCAGTCCCAATATGAAACATTAAATGTGGAGCTTAATGAGTTTGCCTGACATTTAGGTACTAGTACTATATTTCATTACACCCTGATGAAAACTCCAATTTCTCTCCTCATATTCTGTTTCGATGGTTATTTGAGACGTGCATTCATGCATATCTGCTACTATATAGTAGAATGTTCGTTACATGTTACAAACATATCTAACAGCAAGCTTGTGGGAATGTTAATATAAAATTAATACAGAGAGGGAGAGAGAAAGCTTAATACTGCATATTATCTGCCTGGCAGAAAGTTATTAAAAGAGTTTAGTGCAGTGGCCATTTTGTTTGCTTGCTTTCAACTTTTCCCTTAGCTAGGCAGGCTTGTATTTATGGTGTATAACAGTTGCAGCTTTACGAAGGATTTAGTAGAATACTACCATGTTTAGATATTACTATATTATCGTGGGGTCACAGGAATGTCTACAGCAGCTATTTGATATTTGAAAAAATGTATTTCAATTTGTCTACCTTGAATAATTTACTGAATTTTGGGGCAACTTTTATACCTTTTGTCCCTATCTTTCTTTCTCCTATGTGGCAGAACCAGTGGGTATTATGACCACCGTGAGAATAGCAAATCAGGTTACTTTTCTGACCGAGAGAATCGTAGCGGTTACTACTCCGACCGAGAGGTTCATTCCCATCAAAAGTATGGTTCTGTCCGCCAACAAGCTTCTGTCGAGTCGGCTGACTCTCGTCTCTGTTACTTGACATCGTCTGAGGTAAGCACATGCATTCCTACTATTTAACAAGCCGTTTACTCTTTCATCGTAAGGCCTTCTAGCAGACTAGACCCGCTTTTGCTTTAATTCATTCTTGTTGCATAAGAAATGTATGAGATCTTGTCCTTCGTTTTGCACTCAAACTTGTTACAACGACAGGAGTTTGCACTGGTGAAAGTCTCTACCGCTACGAACAAAAGAGGGAGAAGTTTCTTCCGTGAATGTGTATATGAAAAACCGAAACCACATTTCATATACACCATCATCATCAACAAGTTTTCATATGTACATACAAAGTATACAAAGAAAGAACAGGGAGCGTGTAACCACCTACCGTAAAATATAAGTAAACTGCAACATGGAAGAGGAGGAATGGAAGAAATGAATTTTTCTTTTTTATATTCCTCTCGTCTTTCGCTCCTTCATCTCGGCTTTTTGTTTACAGACTGTAGAGAACGGTGAGTGAGCAAGTACATTTTACATATTCCGTTTTGCCGTGCCGTACGCTTCCCCTGAATGCATTTGTGTCCAAAGATTGCATATAGTGTGTAGTGTCTATATCCCATATACCGACTACCGACACACAAACTCGGCTTGAATTCCATTACAATGATAAATTCACAGCAAGCATTCTCTTCGTCTGCACCCTTTTGCTTTTTCAGCAGCTTTATTATGTACCTAGTAAAAGTAGCAATAACAAAAGAAGCTTGTACTTATTGCCCGTGTGAGCTGACGTGGGCTATACAGACATAAACTCGTCCAAGCTTCATCATCATGACCGTAAAAAGAAAAAGGAATACATGAAACTATCCAGGGAAAATAGGAACTTATAGCAATAAAAATATTCTCCGACCAAGATTTAAAAGTAAACGTAAGATTTTGCCAGAGGGAAGATGAAATAAGGAGATATTGAAACATTTGAGGAAAGTGTTGTATGTGGGTTTGCACCACACAACACAACACCATCATTGTACATTCTCAGGTTTGGGTTTTCTCTTTCTGGTATAACTGGCAAGGAAAGAAAACACTCATAAAAGTAGTTGATGGACCATTTGTTGGGGTTTACTTTTAGTGGGGCTACGTGGTTATGTAATACATAATGTGATTTTATGAGAATTTACTTTTACTTATATACTGTGACAATAAATCTGGATAAAACGACGTGTAGTGTGTGCATGTATGTGACTATGAGGTTTAAAAATGAGTTGGGGGATACTGATATTTCTAAATTCCACGTATGTCTTTCCGGAAACAGTTTCATAAATCATGTATCTACGCACCAATTCGACAAGATCCGGCCTGAAATAGGGACAATATATTTGAGAGAGAAAAATGCGTTGAAAACCTACTTTCTCCGATTGTTATGATTCATCTCTAACATATCAGAATAATAAAATGTTTTTAAAGTACGATATCTAAAAACGATGCTCAAACCATTTATGGTAGAACGATGTTGCTCAATAAATCTAAATGCGTAAAGTTTTTTCTGCTTTGGAATTGTATTATTTCGGTCTCCAAATGTTTGAAACGGTTTCAAATTATTAAAGTCAATATGAAAATATTAAAGGCTAGAATTAATGAGAAAATGAAAACCCGTTGGGAAATGTACTTACAAACTCTCTTATTTGTGTTTGGAGCACAGTGAACTTAATTTAAAAGCAATACAGAACACCGTCTATGTGTTATACAATACATAATTACATAAGAGGATCTATAAACCCACTGTCTCTATGTACTATTAACTAATTATACAAAAATGTCGATTCCTGGCGGTGCATCGCAAAATTAAATTACAACATTTTTCTGGAATACACCACGTAAGTATGTATAATATTATACCTTCTACTGACAAGGAAAATGTTTAAATGAGAACCGTGCAGTTTTTTATCTGCATTAATTGCTGAAAGATGGAGAGAAAATCATGTTTAACTACGTAGAATATTTCAATCGTCGATTTTTACCTACTCTGCACATGGTACACATGACATTACACATTTTGAACAGTGTCGTAGACTCGTCAGCGTAAAACTTGCTTCTTTGGCACTTGCACTGCGGGGATATATATAGAGTTTTTGGTCCAATTGATCCTTTGAGGCGAGGTGTGAAATAGAATGACTTACAGTTTTAATGAAGAGTTACTCAATTGAATGATAGATTATTTGCTGAAATGGGTTTTGTCTCTTTCCCACAGTACCAACTGCTCTTTTCTGGTTCACCCAAGCTTGTAATTTGCTTAGTTGGTGTGTTTCTGACGAGACGACTAAACTTCGTAATGCATGAAATACCGACGAGACGTACGTACTCACTCGCTTTGAATTACTCAGCAGAAAGCAACTTTCCACCGGGCCAATTTAGATGTGTATGGCTGGATGGAAATAATGAAAATGATTGAGCACGTAACATAATACGGAGAATCCACCAATGTGGTTAGTTGATTTTTTGTTGCGGTTGTTATTCAGTCAATGTAGGGACAAGTTTAACTGAAGTTATAATGATACTTTTGCTTTTTCACCAGTAGGGGAACTGTAATATTTTAAAAATAAATTATCAATTAGTGGAGAATAATGGATAGTTTTAAATCGCCTGGTTTAGGGAATCTTCGTACGATCTCACTTTCCATGTCCTGTCATGCATGGCAACTAAAACGTTGACGTCCTAGGTTTCTCAAACGTATGATTTTCAAAGGTAACGGTGTCATGTGAATAAATTGAATGACCGCGGCATCCAGGAAATGGAACTACATCAGAACTCTAAGCCGATTGAACTGTACAATGTTGGCATCACATGCTGACACATACCATAACTTTTAATCATGTCACATTCAAAGGAGTTAACCAGTCAACCGGAAGGCAGTTCGTTTCAATTGAGATGATTTAGTTCAGTCAGACTTTTATTCCTTGACATCTGAAGAACCGTCCTTTCATATCTCCAAATACTAATGTGTGGGCTTTTGTACAATGATTTGTGAGAATTAGGAAATGAGAATGCTTTCCGTGGAAAATAAATTGAAACGTCCATTCCACATGTACTGTGATCTTGTCGTGTAAAATGGAAAATGATGAAAGACAAAGGATCACAAAAGCCCTGCAAAAATGTACGAGCGAGCGTTTCATCATCATCATTACCGTTTCGGTGAGCTTGTGTTTGACAGCTATTACTGTTGACTCTATTTATTCAACATGGCATAACAATATCATCAATTACAACTTGTTTAGTTGTTTATACTATACGTATGTGTAATATTGTTAAATGCACCTGCATGGTTAGAATTCACTACTTTACTTTAAACAGAGCAATTCGGTATTCCAAGTTCCAAGGTATAAATTCATTCCAGACACTGAAGCATGAAATAGGTAAATGAAAAATGAAAAGCACTTAATTTCCGGCCTTTGGAATCTAACCAATTCACCTACGGATTGTCCGTTTCAGACATGTACACAATGACGCTCCATGCTGTATTATTGATTAAAATCAAGCTAGCATTACAATGTAATGATTGCATTAGATCCATTTTCACCCGCAGAATATTTAGGTTTGGTATTTGCTTGGCTAATGCTGAATGCTGTACAAAAATAAATTAGTGCATAACAATAATTAATCTTTATAGGCCTTTATCTTCATGCTCAGGCTCTTGTCCCTTTCGTCGTTATTTACATTCACCATTATTATTTCGTCATTCTAATCTGGCACAGCACTCAAATCATATCTGAACTTGACATAATTTTACATGATGGTACAAGTAAAAGTAAACCTGCTTTTAATAGACATCAATGCGGCGTTTTGTTATGTGTTCACGGAATTGTTGGTGATTGCGGTTCAGCATCACTACGCTACAAAAGCTTCATTTTCCTGTCGAAACGTAAAGATCTCCAAAAATTTCTCACAACTTCTCATAGAGGCCGACTTGTGACTTGTAATGTACATGTTCCAAGAATCGAAACAAAACAAACAACGATTCTGTATTTACTTACAACCTAAGTGTTTCAATAAATAGAGTGCGACAAACACTATTTTCTTATCGTGTACTGTTGTTGTTGTTGTCATGCTGTTTTTAAGCTCTTCGCCGAAGAGTCTTCCTTACCTTGTGCACAGTTGTTAGCTAAGATAAGAACCAAAAAATCCTCATTCCCTTGTTGTCTTGTCTTTAAAAAAGTAAAATTTAGAAACAAAAATGTAGATTGTGTACAAGACGACGGCTATTCAATTTTGCATTGTCGTATATAAAATTTAGTACCTAGCTATATGAAGATAATTTTTACTGTCATTGGTAGCCAGAGCTTATATGGCTCCACAAGCTTCACGCATACCAGGCCTAAGTTTCTGAAAATTTACCTACCCAATAGCTCAGGGAGATCGCAGTGTTTACTCGATCTTGAATACCGCGGTCCAGGTCAAC
>JAHZNE010002300.1:0-21831 GCA_027744055.1 Callyntrura sp. NNG-2020
ACATTCGTATTTACAATAATTAATTACCCATTTCTTCTCTTTTAAAATGTAAGTATGTAACAAAAGGCGGATGAAATACCTACCCACAAAACAAAATAATTATTAAATTGTTCATACCTTTCAACTCTCTACTAGTCAATAAAGGAAGCGAAACAAGCGTGAATCATCATTTAAGCCATTGTTGTTAACCAAAGATTTTAAGCATTTAAGATTTATGAACCTCGGCTATTAACATTTTACTAGAAAAATGTGATGTCTTCCTCTGCCAATAAAAAGGATCGCATTACATGTTAGTAAAAATGAAATTCCGAATGCCATTGTTTCTCAGACTGCGTATTTCGTCGATTAATAAATCGATGTTTTCTTACCATCTATTTATAGGTTTTGTATTTAGAAGCTAAAGTCCAAAATAATGTCATGATGGAATTTTAATGATATTTTGTGATCCTATATTTCACAGCCCCAGAGTCCAATATGAAATGAAGTTGCTGCTTCATACTATAAAGCTACGCCTGCACCTGATTAGTCGTCCTGTATAGCGTGAGTTTATTCTCCTATAAATTCAAACAATGAGTCAATCGTAGATCGTAGAAGGAGACAGAAATTCTGATGTTACAAAGTATGAACAAGCCCCATAAAAAAGATACGTATCGAAATGATAACATGAATAATAGCTTGTCCTATGACACGAAACATCATATTGACTATATATATTTCACAGCCCCAGAGTCCAATATGAAATGAAGTTGCTGCTTCATACTATAAAGCTACGCCTGCGCCTGATTAGTCGTCCTGTATAGCGTGAGTTTATTCTCCTATAAATTCAAACAATGAGTCAATCGTAGATCGTAGAAGGGAGACGGTAATTCTGATGTTACAAAGTATGAACAAGCCCCATAAAAAAGATACGTATCGAAATGATAACATGAATAATAGCTTGTCCTATGACACGAAACATCATATTGTCCGAATTGTCAAACAAAAAGATGACGGGCTGTTTTATGCGTTTATTCATTTCAAAATGAGAGTCCATTATTATCGGTGTTGTGTATCGATTTTTATGTGTGCACACAAACGAGCACTGATAGTTGATAGCAGCACACACACACTCTACAATACAGTCTCTCGCATATACTACACACGATGCCAATGTTCCATGTTTCTGTACACACTGCACTGGTGTACATCATGATAGGTACCGGATTCTAATTGAGATTACATTGACAGTTGGACAACTGAAAAGCTATAACCCAACATTTATCAAACAATTTGAAATCCTGTTTTCTTTTCCTTTTGGTAAAATCTCTCTCTCTCTCTCCCTCTCTTACTACACACACAAGCAGCGGTTGAGACTTGAGACATGTTTTATTAGTATTTTTTACAATACACGAAATCAGAGAGAAACGACACTGTATACGACGGTAATATTACTGCAGTAGAAAAGCAAATACATACCTTATCATCATGTCTTCCCACATATCATCATAAAAATAATATCGTATCATTATCATCATCAACAATGTCGTCCTACGTGGATGTATTCACCTAATAAAAAATCTGTTTGAAGTAGACATCACACAAGCACAAAGCAACAATAAAAATCCAATAATAATTTCAAAGGAAGAAATCATGCAGTAAAAGCAATATCTCGTGGCATGTAGAGCATTGTTAAATTCTCAATATTATTATTATTATTATTATTACATTAATATTTTCTGTCTGTGTGTTCATATCACTAGTAAGAAAAGAAAGCACACAATGGAGGTACATCAAAGCATTTTCGTTTCGTTCTAGCTCTCCCGTCTCTTTTTTTGCTACATGATGGCATGAAGTAAAGGATGACAAATGAATTGTCTTTTTTTTCTTCGTATTCTTTTGGGATAATGTGATGGGTGTGGTGTGTGTTGTTGTTTGTTAGATGATGGTTCGTGCACCTTCTTTTCCTGTCGTCTTCCTTGCGTTCTTCTCACTTGGGGATTTTTGACGATTTTTTCTCTAAACGTATTTTTTTTTTATTTTTTACTGTTGCATTTTACTGCTATTACTATTATCGCTGCTATTAATTTTTTATTTTATAAAATTCAAACGGTGTCAGTGAATGAGGGAGTCGTGCTTTTATAGATTTTTGAGACGAAATATAATAAAGAGAAGGGGAAGTCGAAGTGTAAAAAAGTAGATATTTTAGAAAAACCGGGACACGACAACAGCGTGAAATTTACATGATCGTGGGGACGATGGGGAATGCTCAGAAAATAATATTATTTTATTACATTAATAATATTCACCTGATTTTCAGCACTTGTCAAAAGGAAATTGTATTTTTTCAAAGACTTCATTTTAAAATTTTCTTGTTTCCTGTGAACATTTTATTGACTTTGGGGATCCCCACAATTTTGCAAGCTTGTAAACACACCTTAATTATTGCTAAAAGACACGATGTTGAGTAGAAATGGATTTTTCAAATTACACTGTGTTCGATAAAATTAGCAGCTTTAACGATTGCATTTAGCTCAGAAGCATACACACATGTACCGTATATTCTTAAAAATGTGTTCACTCTCCCAAGCAAAGGGGTCACTAAAACATAGATAACATTTACTCCTCATCATCACGTAAACATTTTGTTTAACACGGTTGAAGATGCAATAGATTATAAGCATTTAGTGCTAATGATTTTAATCTACATTAACAGCACAGAATTGAATAAACACAAACTAAAAAGTTGCTTTTTCCTGTTATCTAACATCAAGGTTTTGAGAAGCACCAAATACTCTGTAATCTAGATTTGGTATTACCTGGAAAGAGTTTATTTTTATGGTACAAAAAATTACGGCGTTTTTGTCAATAATGTCGCATTACGGTCTTTCGATAGAAGCACAATTGTAAAGTATGCACACACTGTTTTCACTTGGCTCGACCCAGTTATAATCAGCTTTTAAGGGAAACCACTAACACAACAGCGGTGTCCAGTTTTATTGTTTTTACAATTTAAAATGTTCACGTAAGTTACGTTTTACGTAAGATACTATCATAGAAAAGAATTACTGCGTATTTAGATGCGAGATTTAAAAAAGGAATTTTCTTTCTTGTAACAGTTCATGTTCAAACACATGAGAATCATCTTATGATAACAATCTCCGAAACCAATTTTTTCTTGTCTCTGTTTGTGGCCACCCGACTACGACCCAACGCTCTCTTCATTGGATTGGACTAGTGCCCATTGGTCTACGAAAGAACGAGAGAAAGGGAGACCCTAGGTGGACATTATTGTGGAAAGTGACGTTTTTAAAATCGGACCATTTTTCTTTCGTTTTTTTTTCTTTTAAAAAAGAAACTCAGATTTTCTTCTTGTCTTGTACGAAAAAACATGAGGATAGACAATCGAGTCGTGTATCCCCTGGTGTGATTTATTTTTACATGAGAATGCAATGCAGTTTGACGATGGTAATGGTGTTGCACTGTGCGTACAAACGAAATAATACATACTTTTCTGATCTTTTGCTTATCTCTTTCCCTCGCTTCTTTTGACGAAATGGGACTAAAGCGAAAAATAAATCAATCCACCTGATAATTCAGTCTGTTTATTTTGAAGCAAAAGGGAAATCGCTTTCAAATTCAGAAGAACATGGACCAACTCAAACAAGTGATTGACACTGGTAATTGAGTGGGCCAAAAATGATGTTCCCAGTTGCCACTTACCGGTACGTGAATCAGTAAGAATTTATTTTATATCTCATCTCACACACGGTGTCTCAAAGCTGAATTTCTCTACACGTAGAATGCATACATCAGCAAAACACTATATAAAAGCACGATATTGTAGCGAGGTTATATAAAACCGTGAAACTACTCCGCGTTATATATACTATCAACTTTGTACTGGAACGAGAAAAATCACTGAGATTTCCAGCAGCGACAGACACTACAAAAATCTTTACTTACGCAAGTCCGCATCTTCCTTTTGTTGTCCACTCGACTCGCATAATTACATTATTATTATCATTATTATCCCCTTTTCATTATTGCATTTGTGGATCTTATTGTTGTATTATTAAGAATACAACAAGTTTATAAGATATTTTACTCTCGTGTACTTATTCTTCCGTCAAACGACAACTACACTTGTACAAACAAGCAGAGTACTACGCCAGTACAGACACAAAACGTATAGTCGCGGGACACGCTAAGATCATCCAATCTTTTTACGATTTCCTTCGTTTCATTCTCCTTTTTCTCATGCATTTGTTATGTGCACAAAGTGGAATTGTTGTATTATGCGTGTGGAAGCTGACCGCTGCGCATTTGTATGTATGACACAACAAACATAAACATCATCATGATAACCCGTTATTATTGTTAAATTTTAAATGTCATATACAACCTAGCATGATATCCAAAATGCTGTTTTGTGATAATATGTACTCCGAATTACTTAAGTTAGCGTTCCTTTAAAAGAAATTTAATGCTTACTCATCTCACGACGACCTCCCCCAGGACAACACGATGATGAGGATGACTACGGGCATTTAAACTGAAAGGTAAACGGTAAAGCAAAAAATATGCTACTTTTTATTAGTGAGAAGCATATTAGATTATTTTTAGGACATTATCTTGTTTCTTCCTGAAGCGTTTGTCATCATAACTTTCTTTCCTCCTTTTGACTAGTTTATGTACTTTTGCTTCTGAGAGCGATGTGGCTGCTTGTTCCTGGGAGTGTTGTGAGGAGTAAGTAATAGGTAATAATTTGTTTACCACAGGACTCCCAGCAGAGTTGTGGTTTTGTGCTTACTGTGGAGAGTGGAGAATAAGTATACGGCAGGCTTTTTTAAACAAAAATAGTGCAGTGGGAAGATGGAGAAAGGACGGTTGCTGTTGTTGGAACCAAGGATGAGGATGAGGATGATGATGACGATGAGCTGAAGGAGGAGGGGAAGATAATTCACTTATGTTACATGTTTAAACTTCATTACTTGACCAAAAACCCATATGTCTCGTCATGGGGGAGGGATGAATTCTTTGCCATTATCATCATCTGAATGGGATTCAATGTGGATGCTGAGGGCTGCCTTTATTAATGAGAATTACAATCATAACAAAAAACGGTAATGTGGCTTGATATTCATTTTGTGGTAAACATGTGGGGGAAAAGCCGTGCTCTGACGGCAAAAGATGAACTCTTGGGGTTGGCTCGGGCTGTGTGAGTGAGATAAAGAGAAAAATAACTTGTGGAGGGAGGAAACTCTCATCAAGATTACTAAAATGACATCAAGTGGTCTACACTATTCCGTTAGCGAGCGACCCCAGTGGTAATATCCCGAGCTGTATACATGAAGGATGCAGGAAATGTAATAATAATAGCAATGATATTGGCACAGCCACAACACATAGAGAGATGATGAGCACATTAAAGCCAGACTTTGTAAATTTCATTGGGGGCCCAGCATGACACACATACTTTTGTAACTGCATTTCCCAGAGGTAAACATGAAGCTTTTTTGGAGTGTAAGGTCGCTGTGCTACGTTGTTAAATAAACTAACTTAATGAATTGTGTTTAATGCATGTGGGGGCAAATGCTGGGCGAGTTTCTTTTTACTTCTTTTAAGAGGACGGCTACCTACTGGATACATAATACATATATGCCAGACCATGACGTAATTACGTTCTTTAACCTTTTATGGAACAAGACTAAATAAATTATGTATTTGGTTTTACCCGAGAAACAGTTAGGTGTAATCCTCCAGTCTTAATCATTATTGCGGTCAGACAGTTTGTTGTGTCCAAAATACTGTCTGACCACTGAAGAAAATAACTACACCAATCCGGATAAGAGCTCTAACTGGACTAGACTACTTTCTGTTAACTTACAATGTATCAGTATTTCAACAATGGGTTTAGTCAAGAAAAGTTCCGTTACTTTAATTGTTGTATCTTATCTCAAATTGAAATAAAATGTTTCCTTATATGGAGACGTCTAGGTAAGCTATGCCAGGATTCATTGTCCTGTCCATGTCCCTACCAAATATTTCCTTTTGGGGTGTCCTAATAATTTGGCTGCGAAGTAAGAATGGAACGATTTCAATGGCAAATGCAGCTGACAACACGAACATCAACAATTCAATGCAACTGTAGCAGTTTAGATTTACTGGGCTTTGTTCTTTCTTTTCTTTATCTCCGGAAAAACACGGTAGTTCCAAATTGCCCAAATAAGTATGTAAACTTGTATTAATAAACGAGGTGTGATCCAAAAGCTTCCGAATGATCCTCCTGTCTGTATAACGTAAGCGCTACTTACAATTAGAATGGTATTTTATACATCGCAGATAGTGATACCAGCTCAATTTTTTTTATGCCCACGCTGAACTCACAAAGAAGCAGATCAACAAATGACATCTTTTTCCTAGACCTAAATCGTAACCTGTAATTTTCTCGGTTTTGCATTGACGTGCCCTGGGGTATTCCGTTTTTCCTTCGTTGTGGGAAAAGGACAATTTCTCAGGATGTACGACACTGTTGATCAATCTCGCCTGAAAGAAAATTTTAAAGAGAAACTGCACCCCTTTGATTGTCCCCCTTCCCATGAAAGCACTCGTTTATACCATATAATTAGAGTGAACGCTACCCAATTATTACATGTGTTTTCGTAGATGTGATCACTCCTCTGCTTGTGAGATATCCAAATATAAAAGCTTTATGGGTACATGAGTACATGTTTGTCTGTTGTTCCCTCTGTCACCGCCACTCTTGCCGCATGCTTCAAACATTTTCCAAGAAAACGTCATTTCAAAATCGCTTGTTCGAAACGAGGAAAGCAAGTACATGTTCATATTATACAAAGTCAACACTTCCCCCGGGGTACACAAAGAAAAGAAAACATTTCCAATTTTCATTCCGTATTCCGCACATGTGTAAGCCTACAGAGTTCATCACGTAGTGCCATTTCGGCTACATTGCTATTGCGGGTGTACGGAGATCAACTACCTGACGTATTAAAGTAAATAATACATACGATATAAAACCGGCAATGCTATGCTATATCACTAAAAATGCTCACATTTTATTACAAATTGCTCTTTAGGGGAGAACAATTTGGCTAATTGTGAAAGGAATCTGCAATTATTAGTAAAGTAAAGGGGTTGATTGCACTGTGGCGCTCTATGAAATTATTTCGTCTGCTAGTACAACTTGTGGCGTGGCACTTTGTATAAAGTTTTCCAAACGAATAAATATATCTAATGTATAAAATGGTCAAATCTTGGCAAAATCATCAGGCTTTAAAAATTCTTCGAGTTATCCTACCACACGTTTAACTATTCCATCCAACAAGCCACTCTCTGAATACTTCCCACTCCCCGCTGATTAACCTCCCATTAGTAAATAACAGAATTATTCGTCTTTCTGTACAGATCGCAAACAACCACCTAATTTCCACTTTGTTGTAGTGTTACGCACACTGCATACCAGAAACGGCAACGTTTATGGTGATCATTGCTCAACATCTCCTTTCATCTAAGCCCATTTTCCCCGACAATAGTATAACATATGATAATAGCATTGAAAACAATGGAGGACCTCCGGTGTGTGACAACACCTCACAAACTTGAATCATTGCATAGTTTTGCTAAAGAAAAATCTGTTTGCAAATTTATGTGTTGAAAATGATATAACACCGTAAACTGCCTTCCTATCTTATATCTTATGTCTTTTACGAGCTAAAACTCCTATCTCTTTTTCCAAAAGGCGATCCTACATGCGTTCGAATTTTTTGGGCGATGGCACACCAAAACTCACTACAGTCTCTCCCTCTCTCTCTCTTTCTCTCTTAATAACTACCACTACCACTTGTGTACTATACACATACCTATGCAATATTGTGCATTCTACTAGCAGGTAGCTTTGTATGCAGTCAAGCTATGCCATAGTCGCCGTCATCATCCTGCCATCATCATCATGATCAAGTACCACCATGATCGTCAATCTTTTGTCAGTGACTAGATAATATCCTCAGAAGAATGCTCAGCCCAACATTTACAGCAGTTAAAATAAAATATTTTATAGCGTATCCCATTACGCTTTCAAGCCTTTCCCAATTTTCTAAAAAGCTTTATTTGTTCAGTTTTTGTATGCAGAAGATATAATAAAGTACAATGAACAATAGGGATGATGATGCCATAGACAGAGACGTGTACAATTGCGATAATGACAATAAAAATAGCATTTTTAGTATGTATTGCTTTATAACTACATCCAAAACGAAGAAAACTTATTCCTTCAGCAGCGTTTTATTACCAGAAACATTAATGTCTATGCTTTCTTGTAGGTTTCCTCCCTGTATGCGCCCATCCATGTCAATTTTCCTGAGGCGGAATGCACAACTTTGAAACATACCACCACCACTACACACTGCTATACAGAGAAGCAGAGCAGCAAGCGACAGCCGTTGAAATAAAAAATGCCTCTTTGAATAGCCTTTTATTTATTTTATTTTCTTTGTTTCCATCTTCGTCTTCTCCTCTGTGTACCATGTATTCGTTCTATTGTAGTGCTGAAAACAGAAGAGAGAGATGGAGAGAGAGAGAGATGGTGGCTCAAAAGGAAACCGAAAGAAAAAATATCGAGAGAGAATGAAGACTCTGCGTCATCATCAGTAACAACTTTTAATGTATGCAACAACTGAATCTCTCCATTTTGACGAGCTGAGAACCGCTTCTATAAAAAATTAACTGTATGTGTGTGTTTTGTGTTGCTTATAACGTGTAGGTACGCAAGATTTGATAAAAAAAGTTTATGCCGATTACAATGCGTAATAATAAAACCAGGGATGACGATGATAATGATTTGATGATAATGCCTCTCTGCTTTTCAACATGTATGTAAAATTTACATTTAATAGAATAGTTTTCAGCAGCTAAACATATTAATAGCGTCAGCATAATCGTAAGCAGCTAAGAGCCCCCACAGCTTTTGTACTCAATTGTGAATTTTTCAATTGTTAACCATGCACTATGCACCAAGCCAAGAGAGACACTTTCTGCTGGCATTAAAAGTAAGTGCGGGTAGTTTAACAGAGAGAGAGAGAGAGAGAATATTTTTTCCGTTAAATTATATCCTACTGACGAATTTCAGATATTTAGCCATATTATTAAAATATGACTTCTTCGGTCCCATTGTTCAACATGAAATTCATAAAATATGTTGTTCACAGCCATGTTCTACACAGCCGCACATGCATTCAAAGAACAGGTATGATGTATTATTTTATTATATAAAAAATGAGTTCACTCACAAAACCGAAAAGAAAGGTTTTGATTTGGGACTTTACACAAAGCTATCCGACGTTACACTGCAGTAGCAAAAGACCTGGAACATGCCATCAAAGCAAATAGCTTGACTTGAGCAAACAGTGTTTGAAGAGAAAAAATGTTTCGTCCCTACTGTGATGTTCTTTATGTGCAAAAACATAATAAAAGAGAAGACAATTTACGTAGCCTTGTTTTCTTCCCTGATATTTTAAAAAGTATTGTCCTCCCATATTATGCATAGGTAATAACATTTTTATGTTTCTCAAACGTCACAACAAAATCATGTCCCAACGACAACACATCAATGAACTACTTTTTATATGCAAAGTCAACACAAAGAAATATTTTGTTCCTTGAACTATTTTCCCATGCACATCGATATTGGTTGTACACACAGACAGAGAAGCAATTGTTTCTCCCAGCAATATTGGGATAATGGAACAAAAACGTACAAAAAAAGGAATCTCTCCGAACGGAGAAAACAGCGTTTACATTTTTCGTGATTTGCTTTTAAAACAGCACAGTACACGTCGGCAACAAACGAAAAATGGCAAATACTGACTGACTCTGCGTCTCTATGTCATTGTGATGGAAAAAGAAAAGCAAAAAGGTAGCCTGACAGTGCCATTGTTATTGATTACTTGCAGGGGTAATGATTTCTCATGGAAAACTCTTTTCAGAGGTGGCAGAACACCTTACTTTGTCTTTCTCAAACTTACAGGTAGGTCATGTTCTACATGAACAACATCAATAGAGCTCCCCATATGCAGTGCTTATACTCAAAACGAAATATTCACATGTATGACTAATTTTACTTTTATTCTCACTCTCATTTACAACGTCAAGCTTGTATTATAGAGTCAAGTCAATTTGTTGGACCTGACGAAATATTCCCCTTGAAGTTTGTACATTACTGTGAGAGGCAAACAATCAAAACTGGCTCAGTATTTTGAATTGCAAGATGCAAGTAAACACGAATATTGAATATAAATGTCCCTCTGAAGCTGTGTTCATTGTTGGCTTCCTTCTTTTGTTGCTGACGTAATTATAGGCTTCGGAACTGCACTCACCCGATCCGGGGCGAAAGGGGAATCGCGTCGACAATTCAGTGTGTGCTCGCTGTAAGTACACCGTGTAAAGTTAACCTGGTATTTCCTTCTCTTCCGTTTGTATCCATTCATCCTCTTGAATGAATACTGTAATATATTTGTAAAGAGTACTTGTGGAAAAATACGGCATGCATATCCAACTCAAGTTCGAACTCTGTAATAATTTCATCCCCTTCGGACTTGCTCACCCTGTGGGAAACAAATCCCAGGGTTTGCGCCGTCAGGATGACGATACATGCGTGCTTCCCCAAATGAATGACAAAGCTACATAATACACGTATGCATCCATGCTCCCTACTCCCTGCTTGCTTACCTACACGTCTTATTTCTCCCTACCTACCTTTATTACAGCAGAGGACAATGAATACAATCATCATAATTATACAGATGATGAAATGCCGTAATAATAATGTACAAAAATGAATGGAGTATTTAGTTTGCTTTGACATTTTTTCACATTTTTTGTCAAGTGGGATAATAACATAATATAGTGGAATGACTTGTTCACGAAAATATATTTTATTTTTACTGAACCGACAGCGTACCGCACCTCACTCACCCGTCTAGCAACTTTAAAAGCGTTGATATTCCTACGTTGTTTATGGCATGCAGAAACTGCAGATCACTGGCAACTCAAAAAGAGAATTATGGAATTTGAGGTCCTTTCTGAAATGTGTGTGGTGTTTATGTAATATAAAACTTGAAACGTGAGTCTTGAAAGGAAACAAGAACAGTATTTTAACGTGTAAAAGCAATTGGTTTGAAGAATAGGACAGTATTGACATTGGAAAAAGATCTTTTTGCAAAGGAAATATCTCTGACAAATAATTTTTATCTATTCAAAGGAAAAGTTAATTATAGATGGCTTACAATAAGAACTCATTTGTCAACAGGATGGCTCAATTCTCTGAGCTTGTACATTGCATCATTCATTGCTATCAAAAGTCGTTAGCAGTCAAACAAAATAATTCTAATGCGTTTATAAGCAACTGTTGCAACTGGTTCTGGTTAGCAGTAGTAGAAAGCATAATTTGGGTACGGTATATTTCGTTCTTATTACTTTATTTGTTGGCAAGTACATCACACTATGTAATATGCTGAAAATGGGTTGATAAATAATGGTAACAGAATTAATAGAGGAGGGAATCACTCAACTTTGACTTTTTTAAAAATACACTTGCTACCATAAATGGAATCGGAATGACAAGATGGCCAAGATTGAAATTTGTGTCATTTTGAGCATAACTGATTGAAAATGGACCATTTTTTTCTAACTTTACCTCCTTGTCCATTTAATTTGACCATATGTTACTATAGTGATAAAACATGAATATGGAGTTGTAGCATAACGACTTCAAGTTATGCAATATAAAACTTGAGTTATTTAAAGTTAACACTGTTGTAATTTGGTGTTATGATAATAACTTAAACTGAGTTTATTGAGAATTTCAACAAATAGTATCAATACAATTTATCAATTTGGAAAGGACCCATCCAGATAGCGATGTTATACCGGGCTCTGATACATATTTTTAAAAATTCAAAAATTACGCATGTAGACAATCGTTGAGGGAAGCTAACCTGACTTGCATACTTCTAGACATACTACTAGACAGTGCATACTTCTATTCTATCCTCTATCATCACATCTTGAGCAGAATCAGCTAACGGCATGTGGCTTGGGATCAACCAGAGATAACCATTAACAGTCTTTATTACCATTATCTTTGTAGGAGTTCCACTGATGCAAACAGAAGATTGCAATAAATAACACCATTATGAACAGTTGTCACTATTTAATACTTAATTGTTCACTCCATAATTCCAGCGTTATTCAATATCACATTGTCACGCCATAAATAGCACTGATAATGATGCCACATTTTGATCCTGACATATAATAGGCTTTTATGCGAACACATGAATTCCACATGGCGTTTAGTGTTTAAGGGAACGTAACAATATCGTCCATTAAAATTCTAATTAGTTATTTGAAATATGAAATTCGTATTCAAAAGTGTCTGCGTCTCTAGAGCTCCATTTATAATCATCTAAGATTAACTAATAGAATCTGCTAAGATAATCATAGCTATATGTTAGCTACCCACAATAGGAGAAAGTTTTATTCGTTCCAGAGCGCTAAGCTATTCGTGGTTATATAGCGTGTGTCCAAAATTCAAAATCATAAAATTTGAATTATCTTTAACAGAAAATACTTGATTTTATTTATATTATGATGACAGAAGGGGGACTCTTTTTTCTAACTCAGCCAATCTATATGAGAAGAATCGCACAATACCCCAACCAACTCTGCTGCTGCCTCCTTCTCTTCTTTCTCTGACGTTATCCCTACTCAACCCAGGTACATGTTATTCGTTCGTCGATAATATTAGTTGTTAAATAAGAAAAGGAGAAGTAAAAATTATTAATCATTCTTGGGAGCAAGCCAACAGTCGATTTGGAAATTACATAATAAATCAAAGAGAGGTTGTTCAAAATGACTGAATAAAAATGCATTATATTACATTATTTTTCTATACATATCGTTTTTCTCCATCATGGCTTCATCGCACATCCCACAAGTTCCAACTCGAGACTCTTACTTGCATGTCTACAATCGTGTATTACAGGAGTTACTGCTACATTGACAATAATAAGATTACATATTATGTGTAGTAGGTAAATAATGCAACATTTGAATAATCACGATCCTTCTATCTTTTTCATTGTCTGTCTCATTGGAATCAAATACAATGTTGCTTTGAAAGCATACAACACGTACGTAAAAGTATACAAGCACACTTTTGGTATAAGGCCTAATCAGCAAGAGCAAGAGTCAGTCTGACGCTTTTGCAATGCAGAGACTGTTTAGAGTAGTAGGTAGTGCAGCCAGAGGAGGAAAAGCAATGATGTCGATGATGACGATACTTAACTCTCGAATTTTTGTTGGATATTACAAACCTGTCAAAGTCACACTGAGAATCAAAAAGTGATCTCTGCTCAACCGTTCAGTAAAAATAATAATAAGTTATCTATTTAACAGACTGCGAGTTTGTCTAGTACAAAACATGTACTCATCATCTTTGTTATTATCAGCTCATAATCTTCATGAGCACAGCACGGTCATTACTCTTCCTTCCTTTTCCCTCTTCATAAATAATCCACCACAACAACAGCAGCCGCAAATGTACAAGAGAAGGCACACATTATAATTCATAATGTGTCTTGGCTATCGTCATTCCTGTCAATTTATAATTTATCTTACGTGCTCCCAGCAATAAACTGCATTACATTACGTTACAGAAAACTCCCGTATAATCACAATCAAGTATCTACTTTTCTCGTGTAAAGCAAACGATGGGTCACAATACCCGAGAAGAAGCGTATTATTATAACAACATGTATCCAACAATTGAAACAATACGTTGGTAGTAAAAATGATGGGGCTTATTTTAGCTGCACCTCCACCATTGATTATCTCCATACAACCAATAAATAATTATCCTTTGATTCTCTCTCGATTACTGTGTTAAATGCCAAAGTTGAGCATTTGTTAAGATGAATGAGTTGTTGCTTTTCCGGGACTTTTTGTCAGTGAACTTGTGTGTCGTATCTCTGAAATCTCGTATTTTTTACATTTAACGTGTCTAACATGACAATCCAATGGAATAAAAGGAAAGAAATATTATTGGGGTTGGGGATAATAATGTTCTTTCCAATCAGATCGATGACGCTGCGAACACATGCAGTGACAGTGTAGTAATTTTGCAGGGTGCATTGTTCAATTAAATGAATACCAACTTACAAGTACAGATGAACAGTACACGGTGCCCTGTGCACTTGCGCAATGCAATGCGGTGTGGATTTGGAAAACGCACGTAAGGACGGACATGAAATAAACGGAAAATCGTAATCTAACTGTTCACATACGCATTGCACAAGTATATTCAAACATTTTTGATTTAAGCTGTGGAGTTATGTAAGATGCATGTAAGGATGACGATGCATGAAGTTGAACATTTTAGTTATTTGTGACCAAGTGGGAAGACATGTAAGAAGGAATTGTTTTCTGTTTATCTGTTTGTAACAGCAGACAATCTATATTTACGCTGACGGCCGCTAGCCACAAAGACAGTCGTAATTTGCTTACTCTTTTAAGACAACTTTTATAAACCTTGTAAGCATTTAGTATGTGTCTAATGTTTATGTATCCTGTCCTGTCTACTTGTACAGGTTGACTTGCATTTTCTGTAAAAAAATTGTCACGATCATGTGCATAACACATTTCATGGCTAAGATTGCCATGTAACTTTAATGTAGTTCTAACGATTTCAATAACAGGATTCATATACGGCCTGATAAGCACAGCGGTTGGCTGTACATCGTATTTTATATCTTACTTTGTGTATAATTATGCCGCTGCAGCTAAAGAAATTAAGATAATCATTTTTCGATACAATGATATTGTATGCATGTTGAATATATTTTAGCTATAGTTTAACAATGCAACAATTTGGTGTCATTCAGTTTTGTTTAATTAAATTAAAACTATATATGTATTGGTAGCATTAAATTTTCATAACAGAACAACATTGCATAATGAATTTGGTTATACTGTTCATAACCTGTTGAGTCAATCTGTATGTTTTATTTATTTAAAACCAGCTAGTGTCAGAGAATACAATTTTGTTGTAGGACTTCGTAATAGAAAGTGTGACAAATTTTAAAAATTTAAGTGAACCATATTTGACTGTATAAGTAAGGATGAATCAGTAGGATAAAGGATAACCCATTGCATGCATAATTACATATTTTTCTGTTCAAGTGCACACACACGGGATTTTGTAACACAACTAAAATGCAAAATACTTGATTATTTGCAGAGAAATGTTAACATATTTCATTTTTAAGTTTATGACATTCCTTTTCGTTTGTATAGGTTGCCATTAAACGGTGAAAGATCACTGGAAAAAGAAGAGAATAGTAGCAAATCTAATTTCAGAGAATTCTTAATTTTTCATTTGTGAAATCCATCTTCTTTCACTTCAATTTGTGATAAACTTATAAGCTTAAAATTAAGTTCATCAAATAAGTCCATGTTCCATCCAATCTAGAGTTACTATAAAATCCTTGCTTTTGTTTGTATAGGGAGTTCCTGTGCAGAAACATGTACGGCAATTGAATTTTATGATTGGAGACAACCCTTTGCGTACCAGACGGTATTACAACTTGAACGAAAATTGGGTGGGGAAGGGGAATCTAAACTTTTTTTGCAAGCTGAAACAATCTAGGCTCAATATTTGCATTTCCGACCAGGAAACGACGATAAATAGTTCTAGGGCAAGCTGAAGCTCAGTAAGTTGGATATTGGTAAAAGATAAATCTGAATATCTGAACTAACATTTAAATCCGTCCAATTAATAATATTAAACCGTTAAAACCGATCTACGAAAGTGTCCCGTACACTAAATTAAATTGGTATGTCTGCTGCGGTCTGTCAACCCATTGGAATTGGACTTTAAGCTCCCATATTTAATCTCCTTCCTGCTATTCACAAAAGCTATTAATTACCAATAACCTCGTTACAATTGGAGTTATCCTGATGACTAGAGCAATATTTGACCCTTAAACGGCCTCGGGGTGTCACATGGGTTAACAAATTCTGGACAAAGTTTGTAAAACATTAACTGTGTATATTAATCACATCTACATCAAAGTTTAGACATTTGGATATGTTTTAAATTTTTACTCCCTTTCCATCCTAAGGGTTGGTCACAAGATCCATTTTTATACTCCTTCCAGCTATTGAAGAACGCTATACATTACCGAAACTCAGCTTTGATCGAAATTATTCTGTTGAAGCTCTAAACAATATTTGACCCTTAAGTGATCTCTAGATATCACAGAGGTTGACCGAATCTTGTCATATTCTGCATGGAGTTAAAGTTGTTTATAAGGTACCCGTGTAACAAATTTCAGTTTAGTTGGACATATTTTTAAAAAATTATCCCTTCTGTTTTCCCCTTGGGGTTAACCTTGAGACCTCAAATAGGCTCCCAAGATACGGCGGTCTAAATGCCCATGCACAATTTCAAAAAGAATCGGGCAAAGCGTTTCCAAGATAATCAACCAACGACACAAAAAAATTACCCGTGTCTCCTTTCTCCACTCATCGATCTTATGAAGCACACCCCCTTCAACATATGTGTACTAAATAAACAACTAGACAATAAGTTATACGTAAAAATAGACTTTCCCTACCATATCACTTTTCGAATGTTTCTTATGCGTTATGGACGTTATGATTCCATTGGTTTCTCCAATATTGATTACGCGTTTTATGCTTTTATCCACGTTGGCGCTCAATGATAAGGGAGAAATACACGCTGTATTTCAAACTCCCAAGTTTACATCCCCGTTTCGGTTTTCATTTCCCTCCGTATTATTCTCACACCTGCTCAAATTCTCAACAACTTTGCTATAGACTCCATTACTGCACATACAAACTTTGGGTTTCTCTACGTATATTCTTCCTTCCAACCCGTCAACATTCAATGTCATTAGTCATTTCGTTACAGTTTCACAATAGTCTTTCCTTGATCAAAGAGAGAAAACCTACTGGATCACGTCAATTCACACTGTAGGCATACTACAAAAACTACCAAGAAATGAGCAGCACAACCATTCTTTCTCTTTCAAACCCCCATACTTCCAGTTCATAAGATATGACAGTTAAATTTTATTATACGAGTGCGTCGTTCCACAAGCAACACAAATAATTTATCGTGGCGTGTGTAGTTGACTAACTAAACCACATCATCTTCCACATCGATCTAACAACAACAACTAAAAAAAAGTTGTTGCGAGAGGAATAAAAGGGTATGAATTCGGCCATTTTCCAATGTCGCTGTTATGTACTTGGTATGGCTGCGTCTTTGCGTGTTTGTCGACAATACTATTACCAACAATGCAGCCAAACGAGACCATCACATCATAATTCATTTTTTATATATCTGAATCTTTTCCCCCTGGACATTTGTAACACCTTTCCATTTTCAGTTACCATTTTGATTGTTGGCAACAGTAAAAAACGGAATCTCCTATGACGCTACCAACTCTCCTCTCGGCTGGTAGTGCCAGCTGCTTATGTTCCAGAAATGCATTTATTACATAGATTATTCAATTTTTTGTTCAAGTGAAGTAAGAGAGCTTGTAAAAAAGGGAAATGCAATTGTTTTCGTTTTACTTTTGTATTCGGTTTTGTTCGCATCAGTGTTACCAGACCACGACTACTACTACAAACTGCTACAATACAACTAAAAGACCCATTACGTTAACGAAAACGAAGAATCCTTTCAACCCTTCCAACTTTTACAACTACGTGTACTGTGTAACGCATTACGTCATGTACCTACAAGTAGCTACAAATTTAAAGTGAAAAATGGCCAAAAAGAAAAAAATACAGGCGCTGCATCATCATCATGATTTTGAGGACAGGAGGTTGGCTCGTAACACAAACGCTTTTATGATGGAAAATGGGAGAGTACATTTCGTTTCGACATGAAACGAACAGCCTGAACACAATTATCACGATATGATGATATTGCAACTTTGTGTACAATAAAAAGTCAAAAATAAAAGCTATGAATTATTTTAACAGACTAATTCTACACAGATTTTTCTCAAGTTCCAATTATTCTTGAGTTGTCTCTGTAGAAGAAAGGTTTAATGTCCGTACACCACGTTATTTTCTCATTACCTCAATTGGTTTTGGTTTCAACTCTACATTTAATGTCAGTGTAACATCCATGATTCTTCTTGTTGTGTACGTGCCGAGTGGTAAACTTAAGCATATACATATATATATATATATATAAAACAGCCAAAAATGCATGGGTAACGTAGAGTTGTGGCTAAAAAATAGTAATTTTAGGCTACTTTTCTTTATTCCATCTAGAATGCGGACAAAAAACCAGTCGTGTTTTTTGGTCGTATTATGATGTAGTTTTTACTTTACTGCCAGTATTCGCTACAAATTCAAGCGTTGCAGATACACTTTCGTAAGCCTGAAGAGATGCGTTTATACATGCCTTACGAACGATACGACGACAATACTATGGGTATATTGTGTTAATGTAGCAAGTAACACCTTTTCTCTTCGTCTCTATGAAAGAGTGGTAAAAAGCAACCCCTGCTGCTATCAAGAAAATAATAAAAATACTAAATAATAAAAGAAACATTTTCAGTCTTTCAAACTTCCATGTTACGTGTACACATGTCTTTTTATAGTAGTTACACAGGATATGGCACTCACTCAAAAATAACATTATTTTCTCTTAATATTTTTCATGTTTTTTTTCTTATTTTAGGCACCTCTCACATCTAGCTTTCTCATGAAAAAATGAGTATATCCTGCGTAAACCGTGCAGAGATGATAATGATGATGATGGTAGTGGTGGTGGTGCTCCACACACTCACACACAGCAAAATGATGTTGATGGTGAGGATGAGGAAGGTGGTTCCGTGGAAGTAAAAAAGGAGTTGAAGTTGAAAAGAAGAGGAGATTGAACTAAAAACGAAGTTGAAGGAGATGGAATGAAAAGATACACAACAATTATTTTGATAGCACCAGGAGGCCGGACTCAACATCATCAGCATCCTCGAAACTGACGATATAGAAGAAAGAACGCTCTATCTTGCTTATGAAAGCGCCTGACCAAAATGGCCTGTGTCTGAGTCTCAGATGATGACCATGATAATGGTAATGGTGTTGGTCTTACGCTGGCCAACCATACAGAGGAAAAGTGGATGGCTTTTTGGATGCACACTTAAAGTAATCACGGCGATGATGATGAGGGTAATTGTGATAATACAATCCAGTTATTTAGCCAGACAGACCACATTTTTCTCTCGTCATTTTCAAACTACACAGGACAATTACCATCACCACTACCACTGCTTGTGTGTATGTGTACATTTAATATGTATATGCCGCATAAAATGCTAGCAGCTCTATTATATTGTTACAACAATAACATAATAATAAACGTAATCCCACCTTGGTTGAATTTTAGCCTTTTCTCTGACAAGTAGACCAGCCCCCTTTGTGGTAATTGTCTGTAATGCAATTACAATATCAACTATCAAGTTTTGAGTTGTGAAGCATCTTAAATCTTGACGAGTGATAGAAATACCTACGTGTACAGGCGGTAGTTGCACATAGGCTTTTTAAGACTCAAATGATTTAATAAATAGATTGACTAGAATTTTAACAATGTGAACGCTGAACATTGTTAGTTTTTTGTAGAGAATAAGGGGAAAGGTTTGTGGGCATTTCTCGACGTTGTTGGAAGAAGAAGTAACGAAAAGTTGTTCAAGATCTACTCATTGTGAGCCATGGGCCATGAGGTTAGAGTCGGGAGCTTAAGCGTTTTTTTGTAGTAAGGTTAAATCCATGTTCATCACGAGATAAATAAGCTTAGCTGTCATACATAATTTTATATATACAATTTAAAGTCGAGATGATAACGAACATCAACAAAGTCACACCTTATAGCTTCCTCCGTAATGAGATGTGCCCCCACCCCTTTCCTTCATCTTCACACCTTACAACTTTTGTATGTAAATGTGCAGCTCATGTGGAACTAGAAGTCGACAATCCATGTCTACCATATACAATCCTGAACCTACATCTTTGACTGTTACCTTTGAAAGATGACAAGCTATTTCGTTCAGAATTAGTAGCGATTAAACTTTTTTCAAACTACAAGAGATCTCTCATATAAAGCAATCTTCTACAATGTTCAATGGTTGCGTAAAAATATTTTAGCCACCTTTCAATAATAAAGCGATTAATGATTTTGGGAGGGTGCAGCGTTGAATAGGATTTTTGCCATTAATACTTTTAACGCTGGTTTGAGCAACACATCACAGGACCCAATAAAATGTTTTTGACGACAAATTTCCACCCTTTTAGGGTGAAAAGTTCGAAATGCATAAGCTTGTCATTTTGAAACTTAATTCCGGATTAACGTGAATGTGGATGGTAAGGAAAGTGCTTAACAGATAGTGTGGTGCAGAGTGCAGTATAAATGCAACGTTACGGTCTACGTAAAACCTAGCCACCCGAAGTCCGGACTAAGTCTTCCGTTGCCCCATTTTCCCTGAAATAGTGAAGTAGACATACTACCACAAATACACTTTGCAGTGTTGTTTCTTGAACTTACGTGTGTGGCTAAAAAGAAAATTTTTATTGTACGTACATTTGTACACCTTTGTTGGCTGCACAATAAAAAAAGTAGGGAAAGACGGTAGAAAAACGCTACATACAATGTGTAAGCTGCACAGCAAGCACTGCACTGCCATGATGACATGCAGTAATAATATTATTTGCTAAAAAGAGTTTTAACTGACATTTCTTCCATTTTCACATCGCATGACACTTCAACAATGCCATAATAAACGTATACACATGTCTAGCGTTATCTCGAATATACCGGTGATGACTACTGCTGTGAATTTTGAGTTTTTTGGACTTTGATGGTGTGATAATAAAAGTAGCCTGTGTGAGCAGCATACGTATGTTCAATGTCCATTTCTATTATACGTTACTACTACCACTACTATAGCACACCGTCAACAACAGGAGGAGAATTTAAGGAATTGCAATACGGCTGACGGAGTGAGAATGCGTACGGACGTATGGTGCACCCCATGTAGGTAGAAAGGGGTAAGTACAAAAATTTACGATTTTTGTAGATTATAAGAAAAATGTACAAAAAAATGCAATCAAATCAACTGATCAAATCTTATTGTAAAAAACATGTATGAATGAGTAGTGCTATTTTGTGGATTGTCTGCGCATTTTATTATATCTATTCCTGTTTTTATGTTCACAGAAAGAAAAACCTAAACAGTCTTATCTTGCCGTTCTTTTCCGATTAATTTTATTGAGCTTGGCTCTGACGCTGATTTGCCAACCAGCGAGAGGGAATAGGATGGGTTCAGCATTACAGCAACTTGCGGATGAATCATGAAGTGACTGTACTGGCAGCGAAGCACTCAAGAAAATACTTCTAAAATGAATGATGGTTCTGCTGTGTTGGCAGCTTATTATTTTATAAATGCATGATTGTTAAAAAGACATGAGAATGATGATAATGTTGATGAGACTTAGGTTTGCGATCAAACCAAAAAAAGTTCGTGTGTTTAACCATCTACTCAATATTATTCGTGTATGCCTCGTACACTTGCAAATTGCAATTACAAGTCAGGTTTTTACTACTCTACGCGAGAGTCACAACACAACAAAATCGAATATACAGTCATATTTATTCGATCGCCTGCTTAAACTTAACGAAAACCAAACAGGGCACTACATTTTTAAGTTCCTTTCTTTATAGACTTTGCACCACCGACATAT
>JAHZNE010002301.1:0-11150 GCA_027744055.1 Callyntrura sp. NNG-2020
CCGTCAACCGTGGTACTTTGTATACATATGCCGAGACCTAACAATAAATAGAACTTTCCTGATTTAACAAGGTGTTACAACTTTATTAATCGAACATTTTCTCACCATTCACTAATACGCACATGCACTTCTTTCAAAAAATAGTTTCACTAATAATTAACACTAAATGATTACCGGGCAATCCTAGTTAAATAAAATGCTATACTCTTCCAATAATAAACCTGGCAAGTACATTGTTTATGTATTATAGTATTTGTGGGAAAGAAATCATAGCAACAACCACTGTCGGTGTTTTGTTTTTACATGCAATTTGCAATATTAAAACGTATTGTATTTCAGTTCTGAATGTAATATTTACATAAACTAACGATATTTACCACTGACAAATTGAAAAGTTAAATATGATGATACAATTTAAAAATAAAAATGAACAAAAGTAACTTTTTGTAGTATGTAAATTATGTAATCTAAAACAAATACTTATACAGCCAATGCCACCAACACCAACCTAGAAACTAGAAAATGATAAAAGCTAAGCATCGTGATAATTATTAACAATAATAAAGTACATATGACATGCATTCTTGTACATAAATTATTCGAGTTCTTTCTTTCTCGGGAACATTTACACTTTCATCCTATGACTTGTTGGGTGAATGTTTCTCAAATGAAAACTAAGATGGGAATGAGACACAAATGTACTTCCACATTGCTTGCATCCAAACTTTCGAGTGTACTGAACTTGATGATGAACCTGCCTTATATGTTTCTTCAAACTGGAATGGGCACTGTAGCGGTTGGGGCACCACTGGCATCTAAATACTTTTCTGCTCAACCCTGAATTGATATGAGAAATCAGTCGTTGTTCATCTGGGAATTCTTTGCCACATTTGCAGGCGTACTTTGAAGACGATAAAGATGAGCTGGAGAAGCCCAGTTCCAGGTCGATAACCTCCACCAAACCATGAATATCATTGTCGGAATATTTATCCACACGAGGTATCACGTCAGGAACCTGGTGAGTAATCCAGAGTGGAGGAATGAGTGGTGGCAGACATATTTTCTCTGTAATTGATAAATCAATAATGAATGTACAAATATGAATAGTAAACAAAAATTTCCAAAACTGTTTAAGCGTTTCTTTCGTACTGGAACAAACAACGGTGTTCCGAACTAGTTTCAAATATCTTTCCACAATGTTTACATTCCTGGTGTACATTGTTGATAGTCTTGTAATGTTCATTAACTATATCCCGTCGAATATTCTTCGGTGTCGACATAACAGCACCACTTCCCGGCGTTACCTTCACGTTCCTAGAAGAACGTTAAATTGAAATAAAAAAAAAATAAGAAAATATCGTCATGATGACGGTCTTATGCACTTTATTTTTAGTTATATATGAATTCAAACCTTTCCGATATCTGCCCTGTTGGAATAACTGGAACCATGCGGTGTGCGCTAAGCATATGTCTATTTAAGTAGCTTCGTCCCGGATAGCTTCGATGACAAATGGTACATGTCATTGCATACTGGCGGTTTCTATACCATAAGTGGTGATGTAAAGCTTCACGACGGGAACAAAGTTTACCACAAATACAATACAACCCTAAATGACTTTTGGACTTATCCTCCGCATGGTCTGAGGATGGGAGAGGTCCAAGCATTCCAATAAGTTCTTCGGCAATCGTAAAGGGAGCGTCTGAATTTGAATGTATTTCTTCACTCTCCATATTTACTTGGGTCGTTGTCACGTGAGTTGATGATGCACCTGGGGTTTTTTCTACTGGTGCCAGAATTTTCGGGTTAGGAAGTATGGATATTGAAGCCTGTGGTGAAGTTATATTTTCTTTTCTCCCAGAACTAAAATTACAAACAATTATAATTATATTATAATAATCCGTGCCATGTGCTCACTTGATAACAAAATTAACTGTCGCGCGTATATAAACATAATCTCATTTAATTCAATATATAGACTTACTGAGCGATTTGACGGTGCTTAAACAACAACTCTCTTGATGAAAAGCAAGCCCCACAGTCACGACATCCAGTAGATGATCTGGCAATTCTATATTTATGTTTCGTCCGCATATGCTTCTTAAGATAACTCAACGCCCCAAAGCTCTGTCCACAACCAAAACTGCAGTGAAAGAGCTTCTTTGAGCAAAAAT
Organism: Callyntrura sp. NNG-2020; assembly: GCA_027744055.1. Classification (NCBI taxonomy): domain Eukaryota; kingdom Metazoa; phylum Arthropoda; class Collembola; order Entomobryomorpha; family Paronellidae; genus Callyntrura; species Callyntrura sp. NNG-2020. Next base: position 2,173 of record JAHZNE010002301.1, read on the forward strand.
ACTTAATGTGCTCTTCAAGATATTGTTTCGTTCGGAAATTTAGGCTACAAGTACAAAAATATCCTTGATGAGACAAAGATTTATCCACAGCATGAACTTTTTTTTCTCCGAGAGAAGGACCACGGCGACGGTATGAAGGATGCATTTGTTGCTTTATGTTTGAAGATGAAGGATGCTTCGGCGTAAATACTGCAGTTTCTAGGGGATGAGGAGTCGTTCCGTTAGAAATTCCATTACTCACTACAGAAGTTATCTTTATGTCAGCATCTTCCGATGTAATACTAGGTTCTGAGGTTAATTGGTTCTCTTCCGCACTGTCAGATTCAGATGGTATAGAAAAACTTTGTGATCTTGAAAGTTGGACAACTTTTTCAAGGATATGTTGCATGGTTTTGAACTCCGCCGTCAATGATTGACACCCTCTTTCGTTTTTTGAGTCACTGTCGACATTCCCAATGGACGCCATTAGTTGTTCAATTCGTTGTTCTATATCATACTCCACAGCTTTGGAACGCGGCAACTTCAAGTGTTTTTCCAAATCTTCAAAATATGATCGTAAGTCGATCATGCTTCTACATATACTCCTCAGTACGTTTTCACAATTTACTCTCATACTACTCGCTTCTTTCAGCTCAAGGTTCAGCTTTGCATTTTCTGCGTTCGCCTTTTCCAATTTCAATTCTGACAAACGCCAACTCGCCTCCAATAATTGATAATCCAACTTCGATCCACGTTCCTGTTCCAATTGCGAAACTTTCTTAGTCAGAACCTCATTTTCGATCTGCTTTACTTCCAACGCTAACTTTTGTTTCGAATTTTCTGTCTGGCAACGTCCTAGGTCAGCCTTTATTTTATTGGTTTCGTCCAGCATGTTCGCAATAGTTTGATACGTAGTATTAAGATCAGAAACCACACTTTTCGATTCTTCCCGATGATTAGCAGTGTCGAATGAAAGTGAAGTAGAGGATATTGCTGAACTTTCAGATGTTGGATATGTCGCCACCACATTCACATTTAGCATTCTCAGCATTCCATCAATGGGATCACCAGTGTACGAGGCACTGTTATCCTGATGGTACAAACACAGTTGATTGTCGCTATTGCTGGTGTCTTGACATGCCGTCGTCCCTGAGGCGATAATTGCAGCTGCCATTTTCTGTTGTAAGGTTTCACGCCCGATGTCGTCAGATCAGAAGGTGCCTACATCCCACGATTGTCAATTGTATTGTTGTAAAAAAACAAACAAACAAAATCACATTTAAAAAAATAGCATAAGTTTTAACTCATTTTTATGAAAATTAATTGAACCGTTTGTGTGTCGGTTTATAAAAAACAACTACGGACTGATGATTTCATGCATCATGTGACCTACCTTTTACAACTTTTTCTTTACAAACAATTTAATTTATAAGTCGATTTTATTACCTGGTGCCTGGTGGTCAGTAATTTTGTCCACTGATGAATGACTGTCAATTGACAAATGGTCAATGGTTGATGGATACAAGGAGAAAGGTTGTCAAAAACTATCAACTAAAATGTCTATAATATGTATATTTATGGTTTCAATTATCGATATTACCCAGCAAGTAGTAAATCCGGAAATTTTAAGGTATGGACAATGGAGAGTGAAAAACTGCTGACAACAATTACCAAATTAAATTCCGCAATTGCCAACTACTAACTACTCCTCAATTGTTGATTGTGTTTTGGACGTTTTTGCTTATGCAAGCAACGTTAAATAGACTTGTTTGCCTACACAAAGCTCTAATTGATCTCGTCTTTTTCTGTGACTCCTGGCTCCTAGACAACAAGACAAAAACTGCAACGAATGCATTATCGCTGTCTCAATTAATTTTTCTCCAGCCATTCATCAGCATCATTCAGCAAGGCTATAGATACTATTCATGAGTTTTTTTCGCCGGCCAAGTCTCCAACTTGCTGGTTTGGTCCTCTGGATTGAAAAATCAAGGACGATGGACGAGGAAGCCCGGAAAACAATAACAATATTAACAATAGTTCATTGACCTATCTGTCATGATAAATTCCAATTCCAGTATCTAAAACATTCTTCCCAGAAAACCAGCGGATGTGTACACCGTTGTACACTACTACTACTACCAACGCAATGCACCATGCACCAAGGGAAACGGGTGCAGATAAATGATAACGCAGATAATCCTATTGCCTTGAGCTGAGCTGACCAAAATAATGAGAACGGAAGGAGAAGTAAGTAGTAGCTCATAACATCCCGACATACATGGTCGTCATGGCTTCAATTCACAGGTCACTAGCTTAGGAAAGCATGCATGATTATGATTAGTAATCATTGATTACATTACTACAAGTTACAAATAGAAAATTGATTTGAGTGTAACGAAAATTATAAATGACCTTGTGCCTTGTAGTAGGTAAGTAGGTAGGTAAGTTTAAGTAGGTAACATGGGATGCCCTGAGACTTCGTAGTTTCGTACCTTTTACATTACTTCATCAACTTCTCATGTAATTCATCATTAGATCATTCACCTGTAAAACGATTTGTCACTCACGCTGCGCTTGTATGTGCTAAACAAGTTAGCATTATCAATCACAAAATTGCTGCTGCTAGCGGACCATTACAATTATTGTAAAGAATCGTCATCGTCCTACTTGCGACTTGTGGCTACTGTTAATAATGATACTCAAGAGCGCGAGAGATAAATCCATATAATTGTAAAAGGTTGTCGATAGTTCAAAAGACTATAAAAATACCTTATGACACCGGCACGTCGGCAGTGTAGATACATTCATAACACATCAATAACTTCGTAACAATAAAAAGGTTTTTTTTGTTGCGAATTGCGACGGTCCCAACAGCCATAACTTGATGACTCACATTCACATTTTTCAATGAAACTGCATAATGCATTGGCTGACAACAATAATTTTTTTGTGACTAATTGCCAGTTGCACATTGAGTTATTACGTATTAATAATTATTACGTTAATGTATGCAACAGCAATGCCACTTCATAACACGTAACATGTAGCACAACTACTATACTGACTGATGACCATTGTTGTTGTCGAATTTGGTCATGTAAAAAACATCAAGAACTGGGCACTTGCATTTTCATCAATCGACTCCAAGTAACCTAAGGTTGTATTGGATTATTATTGATTTCGCTTTTGTGAACAGCAAACGACATGCAGGCATTTACTTCAATCCAGTCTACATAAATCCAATTCTAGTAGAATTATTCTACTAACAACGGAAACCCAAAATGCAGTACCGCAAAGCATCTTGTCTAATTTTTGTGTGGGCGCAGTATTGCATCTTCTTCAGCGACTGTATTGCAGGTGCAGAATTTGAGAACCGCAGTGCTAAATCGTTTCGGGATGTAAATTCTCAATGGACGAGGCCATGGAATGCGCTACCGCCACATGTTATGTTCCCGGCAAAAAATAAAGTGCAATTGCCATTCGGAGGAATAGTTGTGAGTTTCTTAAATTAAATCTAATCTAATGTAGCAGAATTGAAAGAATAGAGCATTGAATTATACGTTGATGATTCTTTCTTCAGGATGTGCACGTTAACTTGCCAAACTGTGATGAAAATTGCTACCTTCACCCGAGCTCAAGGGAGTGTCGGTGTAGAGATATTTATCAAGACTATTAGAATGGTACTCCAAAGGGAGGCAATATTGACATCAAATTATAATTTCTTCTTTTTTTGCAAAGTTTATGGGTGTGTTTGTGTCGCATTAAATTACCTCTTCATGTATTGGGATGATTTTTTTTATACATAGTGACATTGTCGTCGTGTCCAAATACGTTTGCCTGTGATGACTTACTATTTCGATTTCAAAAAACCAATAAATTGAATGAAAAAGAATTTATATCAAACAATAAAATCATTTTAATGCGTTCTTCCACTCGCGATACTTCCATCTTCCATGCATGCTTGCATTCTTTCAGAAGTGGGGTTTAGTTTCTTGGGAGATCTTGAAATGCTCAGATAGTCTTTATACTACTCGTAGCATTTGGGAACAAAGCAATTCTTAATTGTGGTTTCTACTCAATTCTAAACTCAGAACATGGGGGCTTGTTTGTAGTAAACGAACAAATACATAAATTTTAAATATTTTTAGCTCTTTGGAAAATCGCACAATAAAACAGGACTCCATAAAAGCATTTTTGGGAATTCTACAATAACGAAATAACTAACTAGAATATTTGCGAGCACGTTTATAAACGCTGTTCACCTACAACCGTATTTAGAAAACTAGTGTTAGCCATGTAACATTACCTTCGAATTTATTAATTTTTCTGTCAGCCATTAATTGAAGATGTTTGAGTAACTGCTTCTAGGTTTAATGTTGGTCTTATTTACGACATATGTCGGTATGCAATACTATTGTTAATATGTTGCGCAAAACGAATAAAGTATTGGTTTTATAATGAAGCATTGTGTAATTTGTAAAAAAAAACACGTGATTATCACGTTGGTATATAAGCTCAAGAAATCCGTCTTCTCGGCATTACTCCTTCACTCAAAATCACTGAGAAAGAAGAAGCATACCCAACCACCACCTGAGAAACAACGTATAGATATGAAAATCTACGGAATTTTCACTGTCGTCGCCATGGCATTTGCGGTCGGGGTGAGTCATTAAAACAATAAATTTTGCCAGCCTTTCTGTCAAGCCGTAAACGTATTGTTGAATCTAACTTTTGGATTCTTTGTATCTAAATTTTAATTAGAGTGCCACCACCAACACCAATATCAACACCAATACCAATACTAATTCCAACAGCAATAGTAACAGTTTCAGCAGTTCTAATTCCAACGGCAATAGCAACAGCAACATCAACGTTAACATCAACTCCAACTCATAAAGTGACCAGCGAGTTTAATAATAGTCCATAATTGAACGACTTATGGCTCAAAGGATTTAAAGTAATAATATGACCCTCCGAAAGGAAGCTAAGCCTCAGAAAATTGCCTAAACGTATTTAATTAAACAGAGTTATACTTAAATTTTTACTTTTCTGAAAAAATTATATTGATTTCTATACATAATGAGTTTGTGCATCTTGTTTAATTTTTGGACCTTGTACCTTTGTCACATGAATCCCGGTATATTGCTGTATTACACGTAGTAGATTATACTTCTAACTGTAAAGTATCAACTATTGCTGCGCCAGTTGGTATTGTACCTGTCAGTATCATTCATATTCATTACCTTATCATATTCGCCAAGGAGTAATTTTCTCATTTTTTCAATTTACTTTGGAAATTATTATCCTTTTGATGAACACTTCCAATATCATATAAACATCCTATATTTCTCTTCATGTTCATTATATTTAGTACCTAATACAAACATATTACCGCCAATACTTACAGTAGATTATAATTATAGTCCATGTTGATAAAGTATATAAAAAGTACTTATTTTTGTTATTGATTTGATAGTTTAAATATTCTCTATACTCATACGTTAAAACTTGTATGTATTGGTTTGTTTTTAATCAATTAATGCAATTCGGGCAGAAATCATTTGATCCTATATTTGGTACATATGTGTAATGTACAAACGATACAAAGATAATTTAATTCATAGTTTTGCTGGATTCACAATATTTTATATTTAACAGAAATTTGTGTAAAATTCCTTAGGAACAAATAGTGAAAGAAATTAACATACAATTAGCTTTAAGTTGCTGACAGTTTTTCTCGGTTATACATTTGAAAGAATATATATTACCTTATCTTGTGACTATTGCCAATTGTGAACTCATCAGAAAATTAAAAAAATATTAACATCGAAAAATATAAGCCAACGGAATTAATTAGGCTAATATTATCTACATTGGCATTTAATTTAATCTTTGTGAAATGAATTTAAAAGAGAATATAGGTGAAAGCTAAGTTGCCATATTTTTAACGTAATATCTGGTCACTTTAATTTTAAAAAAATCATAGTATGGATAATTTAAAACGCAATCAAAGCTAATACTGTCTCAGTTAAAAGGTATTATCCACTTAAATATTAAAAGCTTTTTCCTTAATTTAAAAAGTATTTGCGAAAGAACAAACCACTTTTTAGTTGTATGGTATGATGGATGGTGGAACATATGGTAAATAGGATTTATGACAAAATGTTATAAAATGTTAGGGTAGGGTAGGTATAATAGATTAATTTTATATTATCAAATTATAAGCTACATAATTTTATTGAAATAAAGCAACAAAATACAATGCATAGTTCTTAAGTAGTATATACACATAATTATAACTTGGTTATATTTTATCATTTTTATTTCAGTCCTCATTTTCACGCAAGAACAAGGCGCAAGAAAAATGCATGGAGGAATAAAGGAAGCAAGAATGGAAAATGAAGATTGGTGGTAATAAAGACCCCATTATTTAAATTTATCCAAATCACAATATTTACTTTTAGTTAGTATATAACCAATAATTTATAAGCATTTCAGTTTGGAGGGTTCTTTAAATTAAATTCAAGATTAATTTAAAAATGCACATGTTCACGAACTCCAATCTTTTTATGAAAAATACCTCGATGTGGTGTGGCAGGCAATGGTTACAATAAATTGTCATGCATAGTGTGGGAAAAAGCGCTGACGTTTTCAATATTTACTGCCTTCTTTGTGACCATAAATTCCCATAAATCATTTAATATTTGTGTAATTATACCAAGACAAAAGATCAACATAAAAATGCAAAAAACCGTGGCCCAGTCTTGATTGCTTTCATACAGTAAGTAGTTAGAAGCATTAATTTGAGAAACCCTAACGAAATTAACATGAGCCACAACGAAACTGATGCTAAATATTAAATTATCCCGTCACCACATAGTAGATAGTAGATATTTATATCAAATACACGCGTATACGAAAATGCACTATTCATTTCTGACATGTAGCACATGCCCTGATTTTTGCAAATTGCTAGTCAATGTGACACAAACTGACAAGGTTATTTTTCATCAAGCACCAATATCAAGTTTGCAATTGCAGAATTTACATATTTTTGCAAGTTCAAAGGAGACAAACTTTCAAAGTAGTTTCCAGGACCAAAACCGATTCTCACGGCGCGACACAATATTTGAAAACGATCCCACCATCTGCAATCTCTCTTACCAATCGCGACTTTTTTGCACATTTTCAAAACTTTATGAGATTCATCATACACTAAAAGTTAGCAAGCGGGGTATGATACTAAGGTCCCTGAGACCCAATCCTCAGGTCCCTCCGAGGAACCTGAGTATTGGGTCTCAGTATTTTTACACTCATTTAAAAATTGATACATAACATGACAAGGTCGACAAGGAAATACCCATCCAAACGTAAAAATGTAAGAAAAGCCAACCAGAGCATAAGGTCCAATAAGCGCCCAACGTACTGACCCTTTGTTTGCATCTGCGGCTCTGTTTGGGAACAAGTTATTTTTTGCGTTACAAAATGTAACAACATGTGACAACGGCAGTGGGTGGGTATGCAATACAAATGTTACCTTTGTATTTCTGTGACATTTGGGTCATAAATATTTATGTACGAAACCACTCTTTTGGAATTTATCATGTGTAGAAAATTCACAACTACCCCGTCGCAGAGCATAGACAGTATTGCGTAATTCACCAAACGAATAACTCCTTCACCAGGTTCAGGGATATTTCTTATTAAGAACAAATAGTAATGCGGGTGCAAAGGAAGGAATGCTAGTGTTACCAATGCATGTGAGCCGTGTGCATCCATTCATAATTCTTCTCTGAAACTACGGTTTTTGGTACAATCCATAAAATTCAGATACCTTGTAAACTATAATTCTGAAACAACAAACATTTGTGGTTATCAAAAATAAAAATTAATAATGTGTAACCACCTTACATGACTTTTGCCATGTTTAAACAATTTCTAGCAAACTATAAAAGTACAAACTCTTTTGCAAATTCTTCCAGCGCTTTCCATCTAATTTATAGTTTAAAAAATTAGTTCCTATTTTATATCGCAAGCCATGTCATTTTTCTATATTTTAAAGCGGTGGTGTATTACTATGAGTAATGTCATGAAAGTGTACGCCTTCAAGTCAGCATAAATAATTTGCGTGTTCTGCCGTTGAGAGGTAGAGCGAGAATTTATTTCATGTTTCAAGTATGAAGTCATGAACAAGATTGAAATCGATATTTAGTTGACTACAAAAATCCTTATCATTACTTATGTCGAAAATCCATGTCAAAAACCCTACTTTGATAGGACTTAACGTCCCAGAGATATGTGATAATGATGAGATATGTGAGAAGTTTAAGTTATTTATTGTAGTTGTAAGTTGCAAATTTATTTGTGTACATACTTTGTCCGTTCATGCTATCATACATACCTGCATTTATAATGATGAAGTATCGATATTATAAGTATTTTGGAAGGCACATTTTTGAAAAAAAACTGATTTGCTCATCTTAAAACTAATGTAATTTGGTTTATTGTGTACACATTAGTATGAAATTACACACTAAAAAGGCAATGAGGCACGGGACATTAGATGTAGCACCTAATCTACTACTGACATCTCCTTTTAGATGTAATGAATGACAAATAAGTCAATAATTACTATTGTTAGTTAGAAAAACAAACTAACTGTTCTTCTTAAAATGGATGCTGTACGGAGAGGGAAAGCTGTTAAACTCAGAACACATGCCGAGATACAAACCGATTTGATATTCAAGTACAAGCCATTAATCATGTCATCGATGACTTGATCTATTCGCAGCTGGTACTGAGTTAAAGGAACTTTACACATTCAGAACTCATAAATACAGTGTGATCAACAATTATAACGTCACTTGTATCAAAAATTTAAATTAGTACGAAAACCGGCACAAAACAAAGATAGGGGGCTGGTCTTGCTCATGTGGAATTATTGAACCCTCCTGTACATATATCAGAAAAGACGCGAAGTAAACATCCTACTGCTAGCC
>JAHZNE010002302.1:0-11660 GCA_027744055.1 Callyntrura sp. NNG-2020
TCTTCCCATCGCAAACTCGGGTATTTACGTCGTTAAAGATACAACGGTACAGGATACATTTTTGAAAGTAGTCACACGAGTTCCTATTGAAAAATGTACTTTCTTCGTATCTTGTATATTGTTTATCTAATCCTTCAAATGTATTATTTTTTCAGTATTACTGTTGGTTACACAACTGACGTTACAACAACCCTACATTAAACAAATTAGGTGGAGGATTGAAACAGCATATTTAAGAATTTCTATCGAGACTGTCGTTGATGTCTCGAGATTTTCTTGAAAACTTCTTTCCCGTTTTGAGAGTCTCAATAGTGTCCCGTTTGCAAACGCTACAAACACGCAACTTAGTGGCTTACTGAATGCATGTTAATTTAATAAATGTGATATAGGCTTACGAGGAAACATCGGAAGCTTTACCACAGCGATCGGCTTCATATTTATATGTAGCAATGCTCTTATCAATATAAGACTCTGTGCCAAATGACAGCTCCCGACGGCGGGTTGTTTTGAAAATATTCAAAAAAAATCACTTTTTGACAATATGGGAAAATCCTTATGGCAATTAACATGTAAAAATGAGAGTGAGAGAAGGGTCCCCCTCTGCCCTTTTTTAAACAATCAAATGAAATTTACTTGATATGCGGTAATGTTCAACGGTGTCGGTATAAAAACATCTGAACGGATGAAAGGAATATTGGAATTGATCAATATTTGATGGATATTCCAATCACTTTCACTGTTGTATTCAGGTAAATGGTGGTTGGATTGTCTTACTGTAAGAATAAAGCTTGAATAATATAAAAGGAGCGGTTCAATCTGAATTGACATTTGATGCAAAAATGATATATTGTTGATAAACACGTTGTCTTTACAATATATCGTTTTCCAAAATCGTACATTAAGCCTGAATAAACATTTTGAAAAATAAAGCTGCTATACTTGGACCCCGTACGAACATCATTATCATCAACTTCAAAATTACAACTTTATTTTAGCTATTACAAACCAATTAATTGCTAAATGTCATGCGGCTAATTTGCAAAGGATGCTACTATTTTATGTACTGCGTTTACAGTAATTTGGGGTGTATTGTCTTTTGAGTTGTTTTTAAATGTTAACTTATATAAATATCCACTGAAATACCGGTTTCCGGTTTGTAGTATAAGTCCTCGTATATTTAAAATAAACACATTCCGTCAGTCGTTAAATTTCCATTTTCTAACGCAACAAAATTGCTAAGCAACCGCACCTGCAACCTTTTGTTTTTTCTCTTGAACTGCAGCTTACATTTTGCCGGTTTTCTTTATGCAGTTTGACATAAAGTCTCAAAAATTCTATAAGTCTGCAGACCCCAAAATTCTGCTACGACATCGCAAAAACTACCTGACGTTTGTACTTTGAGCAGCACCTCTCCTTATTGGCCTGGCTAAGTTCTCCAGTAATAAGAAGTTAACTACAGCTTGACAATGATGTTTGGGATTGTTGTAATTACTGTCTTAATCGTATACTTAGCCTATGTGTGGAAAAGGAACGCGTGCTGCGCCGTTTGCAACGAGTTGCTTTACCATTTTACCAATATCTGCAGTAATCACTAAAATCATTTATTTTACGCTTAAAGAAACAACGCACGTAAATTAATAAAAATGAATTTGTCATTCTTCACCCAGATAAATATCTTCCAAATTTCGATCCAAGCACAAGTAGGCTAAACGTTGGGCTGGATTTGGTACTGATGATCACAATACCAATTGGATTAGTGATCTCAATTTGCATAACATTTTTATGTTTTTATAATCCGAGATGGGTTATATTTTTCGGTAACATTTTCCCAGATAAGTACTATTCGTATTTTTCATTTGGAATTGCAATAGCACTGTATCACTACTACGCCATGATTTGCCTAACCTCTAGCTTAGCACTGTTAACCTGCATGCTTTTGATTGATGGATGTTATCTAAGAACTATTTTAACAATAGAATTATGTCTCGGGCAACCACAGTATCTTATGAGAGACACTTTATGGGGAAGTAACAATTTAACCACGGTATACCGAAGTTTGCAGGTGCTGCATTGTAACATTTTGTATTTTATGGAATATCTCATTATCTACATGCACTTCACCTTTACCATCCTACATGTTCTGGAAATTTCTATTTTGTTTGCGCATTGGCCGAAAATGGATCCTTTTGCTAGAGCATTGGTCGTATTTTTGTGCGTAGGGTCGACAGAGTTTTGAGCTTTAATATTGCAACTCGGAAAGCACTTGTACATTCGTGGAGGAAAATTACTCTGGTCTTGGAAAACTGTCACCTGGAAAGACAAGTTGAAAGCAAGAGAAATGTCTAAATTTAGAAAAAGCTGCCGATTCATCATTATACGTGAAGAAAACTCATTTTCGTTTACCAGAATCACAAAGTTTGCCTATATTAATGGTATTGTTAGAGGAACGTTATGTCGTTGTTGACCATAATATGATAATCACAATTTGGAGCATATGTAGATTATAAGTAGGTGTATTCAACATCATTTTGGTAATTAGTAGGGTATGTTAATAAAATAAGTATATGATGTAAATTACAAAATTTGTTGAATTTCAACTAAATTTATATTTTATGAGCAATTATGTTGTACAAACACCACGTGTTAGGGATGCCAGGAACAACGGCGCTTCTAAATATCACTGTAACCTTAAATAGTTTATTCGGACATACCTGTTTTCGTATATAGAAAATTTGCTACATTTTACTGAGCACTGGTTAAAATGTAAACTTGGTCTTTAAATTTTCTGCTTTATACACCGGTGGTCTGAGAAACTTCAAGAAATAATAAATTATTGTATCTTGCATCTTTATTCAATTACGCTGATGAAAATTTATTTTTAAATGTTTGATTTATTATGGTAATCTGGTTGAAAATCAGGACGTTTTGTTCTTCTCATTATGTTATTACCAATTATTTCCAATTCAGAACAGAGTTCCGTTTTAAAGGTTGCAGCAATTTTTGTCACTGTACCAGAGTAACACTTTTTTATTTTCATAATTACAATACAATTCAATGTAATTATATAATATAACGTTATAATATAATACATAAGTCATTAATAATGCTGACTTGGTTAGATATGTTGTTACTTAATACATAAAATCTTAGATACTGCATGCATTTAGTAGAGCTCCAAAATTTAAATCTAAATCTATATCATGTCGAGAATTCTGTTGTAAAGCAAGTGAGTACAAGTAGGCTTACACAAGTAAACATCGGAGGGGAAAAATTGCAACATGACAAAAAGTGCTAGTAATTGCCAAAACTCTGGACATCTATTGTGAGTACCGCGTTAGTCACCCAAGTATTTAACGACTTCAAATAATAAATTACAGCATTTTTGTCTATTATAAACAAGTCCCCACACTTCAAGGGAATCGTCCGCCGTCATCGTCAAGAATGGTAATACCAACAACCAAGATGACACTTGTTCATTTTGAACTTATAATACCTTGTAAGATTATCCCATAGAAATCTGCTATATTGTTCTCGGCAACGCATTATCATGCTCAGAGGAAGAACTGCAGCTAAGATTAGGGAAATTGCCAGGGGTGGAAAAAACGGTACCATTACAACAGACGTTAAATCCCAACATTTTACGATGATGAAACATAGAAAAGTTCAAGAATTTTCATTTTTCCTTAGTAAAACCTGAGGCGCTTGGTGAAAGTTCTTGAAACTTTTACCACGTGTTTGCTAGACCACTTTGAACTTCCGGTGTAAATATGGCGGTGGTACAATTCCACATTTTAATTTTATGAAGTCATGATTAGTCGGTCCCCAAGAATTTAATAATTTTCAGTTTGCGTTGACATTATTGATGATCCTGTAACTTTTATGTTTGTGTGTCTTGGATTATTTTTCACTTTCTATTTGAATATGGCGGATGTCCGCTTATCTTTATGAATTTATGGGTAAATTTGATTGGAATTCACTGCTTTAATAAATTCCAGTGTTGTATGTTTTTGTTTGCAACTTCTTCTTGTATTTGTACTGTGGAACATTCCGTCGAAAAAATGAAGAAATATGTGTGCTGGAACACAGTTTTATCGGCTGCTGGGTGACGGCCGAAAAAACCAAAAATGGTTTTTTTTATTTGCCGTTTTTTCCTTACAGACATCAAAACTACACAAAGGGTGTGCTAATCGAACGTCTAATTTGAATGAACATATTGATTGTTCTCTACATTCTGAGACTATTATGGAGTTGGCAAAAGAACATACTAGGGATTTATCGCTGTTGTTGTGCAACTAGATTTTTCAATGTATTGCGTGTTAAAGTTAAGCTTCAATGTTCACGACATCTTTCAATTAATACAATTGTATCAACTGTTATCTTGCTAAGCTAAACAGAACGATACCAGTTGATTCAAACTTTACAATAAAATGGGTAAAAACATCAATACTTTGGAAGGCGGTGTTGTAATAAACAATAGCAGCAAGCCCATCTAATGTAATTACTGTGATAAAATTCGTCTCATTTACTTTGATTTTACCAATTACACTACTTGATTTTGTAATTGTTGTTAAGTAGTTACTACATTTTATATGAGGTTGTGTTAGTTTTACAGGTGTAATACATTATACTTCTAATTTCCACATTTTATAAATGTTGTTATATTGGCGTAGCCGACGTTGGGGATTTCTCAACATTAATGATAGCATGAAGATGGAAAACAGCTGCTTTCAAATCTTTTTAAACGCTGCTTAAATTATGTGTCATTTATTGGTATTGCATATTTATTACACATGTATAGTTAAGTTACAAGTTAATTGTTGTGCAATAATTTAAGTACGTTTTTACAATAATAATTTATGTACAATGTATGTACGTTTTCTTTTTAATTCTGCTGCATATAAAATTACATAGACAAAACCTTATACCTAACCATACTTAAAATTTATTTCACACAACCTATTTGTTTTTTTTCCAAATTGTGTATTTTCATTATGTAAAGCAATAACAACACAAATGACAAAGAGTAGCATAAGTATGATGTAGTGTATTGAGATTGTCATGTTCAATATATTTTAATAATGTAAACTATGAATATTTGTGAAAGATGCAAATATGTAAAGCATGCCATATTGTACATAAATGTAATTTGTAGAAGACTCTGAGAAGAACTTCAGACCCAAGCAATCTTCCTGACTGTACACTTGTATAAAATAAAGCTCATATTTCAGGCAAAGTAACCACGCATATAAGTCATGCATTATTAGCCCTGGCTCTTAAACACAAATGCATATAACGGTCATATAAAGACACCACATATGATATTTTGTATCTGTAAAACAAATGTAACAATACTTCAGTATTCTTACATAGATTACTTTATCGATGTACATGGTATTGTTGAATGATAACAAATTATGGGCAAATATAACTACCACGAAAACTCATTTGATCATTTCATTTGATTTCATGAATTACACACTAAATAAGCTTACAAATGTCCATAAGGCCATGGAGGCATTAGTGCAATAAAGCGATAAACATGTATGAAATGATGATTACAGCGTATGCCTCTCCTAAAAACACCATAAAATGGTTGATTTAGTACCTCACCACAAAGAAAGTATAATAACATCAAAATTAACCTAATATTTCAAAGTTATCATTACATTGTTTTTCGCCAGAGTGTGTTGTTACTATTTAGTAAAACTGTCTAGATGTATTACAGCAGTCTTATTTACACTTTTGACAATTTTGTTGCGCATCCAACGGAAGTGTTTAAATATATACCTAACAATAGTTTTATACTCTTCATACATTTCCGCACCAAATTCTATCAGACAAAGAGTCACTAAATATGTATACATCACGAATACAACTCTAATGCTTCCTGATAAATTTACAGGATTAAATGACGTTTTACCTGGAAAATCATGCAACATAAACCAGTCTTCTTGAAAAGCTCTATACCATCCTATTATTCCGGAAGATACCAATCCCTGTAGTTTCATACAAAATTCAGGGGGCAACCACCCGTAAAACTGCAAGCCGTAATCGACTGACCCCAATTTTTCATTCGAAAACGAAAGCTTAATATGTTTAAAATATAGCTCAAACTGTGTGTTATAAAGCTTCTTAAACCCGATAATGGACTTCCATGGGAGGTACACTGCGACGAAGGCATTCTTACAATAGTCGAGATAGCTAAGAATAGAATGGGTATTTAGCGTTAGTTCCGGTTTTGTCAAATAAAACCCGGTTTCATCTGACATTTGAGCAACTTTTGTTGTTCTTAAAACTTTAGCTAACTGTGGACCAAAAATGAAATACAAATGGTTAGACTCACATCGACTGGAGTCCGTTTGACCGATTTTATTTTGAAAGTACATTAGCATTAGCGATCTCAAAATTATTTCCCCTCCGTTATATTCAATACAGTGTACTCCCTGCGTCCAATTTTGTCTATATGCAAACTTTAAAGCTTCAAGTTGGTGCTGCTTTGTTACGCCGTATGACATTTTATCTATATGCCAAGTAGTATAGATAGTGTAGTTATCATCTATTAAGGCATCCACGGTGCTGTATGGTACAGTCAGGATTGGAGACACCAAATTTGAGATGTTCT
This sequence comes from Callyntrura sp. NNG-2020, assembly GCA_027744055.1. NCBI lineage: Eukaryota > Metazoa > Arthropoda > Collembola > Entomobryomorpha > Paronellidae > Callyntrura > Callyntrura sp. NNG-2020. Next base: position 6,623 of record JAHZNE010002302.1, read on the forward strand.
CCCGTTTGTATGCATTTGATACAATTAAACAAGCCAATAGATATAACCCGCCCGTAATCATAAACACGCTGGAGTTGTTTACATTGACATTATCATTATTCTCGTACAAGCCCTGTTCCAACAATGCCTTGAACCCAGCAATCAGAAAACGACTTAGATGTCTTATGCTGCTCGCTGTGATACTCTGGCGGACTTTTGGTTTTTCACTTGTCAAAATGCCCCTCTTTAACACCACTGCAAACACGGTCAACGGCAACGACATTACTATAGCAACAAGTATGATATTTACCCATGCAGTAAGTGTAAATGGTGAAAACAATTCTTGATACGGAACGTGTCCTCCTCGATGCCCGCAACTAACAAAGCAAAGCGCGCTTTGGTAAAGAGAGAGCATGGCAGGTGATGGCAAACCCGATTTGCTTGCCATGACTATCGGGTAATCTTGCCATTCAAAATTCCCCATGCGCAAAGGTTGATGATTATGATAGGTTATGTTTGGCCCGAGGGTATAGTACAATATATCTTGTGTTAATTGTAGCTCTATTGTATGCGGTAACTCAAAAAGGGACTCATCCTCCGTGCTTGCTTGAACAATCCGACCTGTAGGATTTCGTAAAGGAAAGTTGATCAATTTCCAGGCCTTGTGATTCCTAACACCCATATTGCATGAGTGCGGGTACTTTGCAGTCACAATGCAGGATAATTCAACGTTGTAAAACGTTCCGGGAGGACCACATGCATGACAGTACATTAGTAATACATTAGAGAGTACAAGGTGCATTTCTGGAGTCAACGATTTACTCGAGTTAGGAATAACTTTCCAGAAAAGTATATGCCACGTTGATGTGGCAGGGACAGTTCCTAGAAACAACGCTTCCATCCAGGCAACCCTTCCTTCATATTGATCCAGCGCAATAAGTATATCCCACCTCGTTCGAGTATCACGTAGTTTCGTGTTCTGCCGGACTGGCTTCCAAGTTTGCCTACCAATTAACGCGCTGCGTAGTCCAACTACAATGTTTCCATCCCGTCGAAACATCACTAGGTGCAATTTGTACGCCATTGTTACAGGAGGAGGAAATATGTTAAATTTAACCTCGCATGTCCAGGGACGAATATTTGATATCGGGTAAACTCCAAGTGCGAGTCGACTTAATTTTGATAATCTACTTCTGCTCCACAGAGCCGTGTCAGATATGTTAGCCTTGATATTTTTGACGATCTCGTAAGGTAAATCGTAGAACTCCTCTGCTTTACCATAATTAAGTACAATATTGTCGTAACGAGATAAGGTAACTGGCGTTTTGAACGGCGTGTAGGACAAATCTAGACCTTCGTTGTTAATCAAAAGGATCATGCACTGTGAAAACATGTTCACGTGGTCCTCTATGTTTGATAATACGCCATTGACGTAACCGCTTCTTCGGTTTTGGTACGCAGAGAATTCAACGTGTCCTTGTACTATGGATCTTAATCCAAAAGCCAACAGCACAATGTTGCAAAATGCTAACGCCATGATAAGATGTACCACACTCGATGTGTATTCTTGTACAAGAATATTAAACGCACTTTGAGTTAATAACAATATTAAATTCTACATTACTTAAAATATAGAACAAAGTGCCGAAATTTGGAAAAGCGATGTAATTTAAAAATTAAGAAGATTAAAAATTGTAATTTACGGGTGTTTTTAAAGCATACACTGTAATACGAAAGCAAGTTTTTAAATAATTTCATGCCCATACATATCCAGGAGTTTGTTGAGATCTATTTATTTAACATTTAAATTTCTTATTATAGCATTACATTAATTAGAATGTGCGATCAATATATATTTGGGTTGATTTAGCACTGGAGAAATAAACTGTAGTATGCAGAAGTGGAATTGTTTAATCCTTCAAAATTTTGCTTATAACCCACGAAGTATAAACACAAAATATTAGATCAACATGTTCCTTGCAGATAGTTATAAAAGTATATATTTTCAAACAATCCTCCTGCAATTAAAATTCTTCATTTAAATTTAGAGAATCATCGTAGAGGGTCGTCATGTAATAATTGTTTATTGAAAAGCGTCCTATCCATGGACATCTGATGACGCAGCTATTGTTTTACTCCTAACAATATAACTGGAATATTTTGTTTCCCTGCATTGTATTTGTCGGAACCTGCAAAACCGATAACGAACTAGGACCGTCTAATGCGGTTATAAAATTAATAATATGATGTCTCAGAAGCGAAAACATTAAATACCCATTCATATGGGAAAGTGGTTCTTCTATTCTGCATTGTGTTCCAAGCATGTGATAAGGTATTCAAAGTTTGGGGACCAGTTATAGTGAAATTGTAATTAAATTCTGCTTAATATTGAGTTTTTGTTTGAGAAGGAAAACGTCAGAAATAGGAATCATTCAAAAGTTAACTAAAATAGTTAAACATTGTAACTACATAATACGTAATCAATAACCAAAATATGTTTTTAAGCGACGCCCTGATGGCTGTTGACTATTTCATTAGGAAGGTCGCGTAGCCGTCAGATGCTTACACAACTTCCGAAAGGATACGGCAAGGAGGACAAAGTGAAGCAGTCGTAATACTAATATAACTCCTAGCTTTCCCAGTACAAATTTAGGATAATTCCAGAACAGGGTAATCATCAATAGTACGATTCCCGCCATTGAAATAATTAAATGGAAAAGGGAAACGTTAAACCTAACATTGTGAACAGGAATCTACAAACAATGACACAAGTAATTATATATTTGTGTATGTCGTTTACTAAAACAATTACTGGTGTGCTTACTTACACAAATGTAGAAGAACTCCGCAAAAGTTGAAATCCACCATACAGCAACAATCGTCACCACCAAAATTTTCCATGTACTCCAATTTTCATCATCGTACTGTACCAATATTTAAAATATAATTACACCTTAATATGTTTCATATTAAAACGCCCTCGGGAATTAAAAACATACCGAAAAGTCCAGGATATATCCAAAGAACCATAGATACCACTAGTAAAAATGACAGATTAAATTGAACCCATATTTACACTGCTTTTCTTGTGTACATTTTTATTGTTTACAAATAAATATCGTAATATTTATTACTGTATCAAGGAGAAAAGCCAATGATCCGAGAACAAGAGCACTGCTAAACCTAATTTTCATATTGTATGTTAACAGGTACCCAATGTTACTAAAATGAATAAATTATAAGCAGTATAGATTTTGTTAATTTACTGCAGCTGTTTCATGAATATAGTATTCATGATGATTTGTCAGCTGATATGGTTGAGTAACGGTATCCTTGCGGTGTTCTATTTCTACTGCATACGCCTTCCCTTCAATGTTCAGTGGTTGAGCAGTTATATACATGCAGGGTGTAACATTACCAACCACATAAGCAAAATATAAATGTCAATACATTTAAATTGTTCTCGTCAAAATGGTGGAAAGAACACATTGTGTGCAAAATTAGCGCCTAGCGTGTAAATGATTGCGGGGCATAAAAACAGTCCAATTATTTAGATGTGTTCCCTTTGTTGTTTATCACGCAAGCTTTGCTGTTATAACCATTTAAAACTTTGCTGCTGTATGCAAAGTGTGTCATTTATTATTGAAGTAAGCGCTTTCTAAACATGTACCGTGCCACTTAAAACAGGATTTGTGTTTTTTAATCAATACAATTTTCTTTTCAACTTTCAATTGGAAATTTGGAATGCAAGGAGAAACCACAATCAGTCAGGAAAATTTTGAAATTCTTGTTTACGGAACTCCGTAATTATGCATACCGACCGATAGACCAGTTCTTGTCGGAATTGTACAAATGCATTCAGCTTTTCAACCATCAGGATATAATTGCGTGTAAAGAGAGAAAAGCTGGGAATAATTTTTTAAATATTTTTTAATAAATCAATACATGTTGTAGTATCAGCTCTTCTTTCAACATAACGTGCATTCCCAAGGTTATCCCCTGCGATTAAATTAGAAATCAAAGAAGATAAACTTCCAATGTCCACCCCACTTTTTATCCAAAATGGACAAATTGGACAAAATGGACAAAAGTGAACAAAACGGACAATAATATATAATACATGTATGTTATATGCATCCCACTGCCCCAAACCAGTTGTTGAACTGTTTTGTCCACTTTTGTCCAACGAGGACGATGGACATTTCCACTTTTGTCCAGTGGATAATTTCCATCATCCAGTTTTTTTGTTAGAAACCGAAGATGATCGAGGTAAAATTTTTAAAATTAACTGTTTCTATGCCATGTTTAAGCAAATGTTGTTTTATTACCATTTCAACGTATGCCACAATTTTTTAGAATGTCCTGAAAGTTTTACAAAAATGTGAAAATAGTAGATCCCAAACCACAGTACTCTATTTAACCCTTTAATTCTCATACGCAACAACTGGAACGTTTCTAGGCATCAGGGCCATGCCCACCACAGGTTCCATGTACTCCCTCTTTTCGCTGCCGGTCTCCCCCCGAAAGGTAAACATTTTGAGTAATTTCGTCACAAAAAGGAAAATTATATCTCTGGCCAGCGACTCTCCCAGACAAATTCGCTTTCCCGTTTGGGAAGCCAGCACGTTGCCTCTTAAGGCCGGTTTCCCTCCAACCGCGTTCTCCGTTGGCGACCCCTCCGACTTGTTCCCTAAGAACCTCTCCGGTCGAAAATTTTCAGGATCGCCCCACACGTCCTTGTTGTAATGCGTGTAATACAAGTTGGCTATGAGGTAGGTGCCCTGGGCCAGTTTATATTCGCCAAAGGAAATATCTTCTAGCAGTTCGTGGATAAGGCCATACGCCGCAATGGAGGACATTCGAAGGGCCTCTTCTATCACTGCCTCGGTGTATGGCATCCTGGAAAAATAAATATTGGATCTGTGAGCTCAATAACAACCGTATTACACTCTGTAAAAGTCATATAGATACACCCTTACAATTTTAGTGGTGATGCTGCAGCAACTGCTCTTGTCGGCTTTTGGTCAAGGTAACTTTTACATTTAATACACCAACCGAT
>JAHZNE010002303.1:0-10035 GCA_027744055.1 Callyntrura sp. NNG-2020
TGGGGATATTGGGTTCCACCGTTGCCGTCGTGTTTTTGTATCTTCCCATTGTAAACGAAAAATTTATCACCATTGCTGGCTGTTATAGAGTGTGATCGGAAGCATATAGTAGCTGTTAAACCATCCTTCTCTAGTATATCTTTCTAATCAAAATGCAGTTTCCGGGCCACACGAAACGAATTAGAAACATGGTGTGATATTTTGAGGATGGGTAACCCTCTTTTGAACGTATCCGTCATCTTCAGTATTGTTTTTTTATCACCAATGGATTTTTGCTGTTTTTCATTCTCATTTTCACTCTTATCTTCAACTCCATGAATGATAATGTTTTTCTCGTGTACCATTTTTAACAAGAGGTCACGTTCACGTTTTAAATATTGTAGTTCACTATGAACACGTTTAAAGGATTTTTCCAGTTTGTCAATACGCTTACTTTGTTTATTAATGGAGATCTGTAATCTTTTTTCGATTTTTGACATTCTCCTGTCCAGTGTTTTAGTGAGAACTTTTTTAATAGAGCCTACTATTGTTTTTTCAACTATTTATACTGTATTATGTGAGTAAGTTGGTAGGGGATAATTATTAAGCCTAGTCGATAATTTGTATAAGGAGAGAAGTGCTTTAGACCTATTCCACTTGAAGGACAAAGACAGACTGAGTTATATACTTTTATTCTAAGACTTATATAAGTTTATATTAATAATTAAAAGCTTAAAGTCAAAATTCTTGGATACAAAACCTATATGGCACGTGGCTTATGACTCGTTTCGTTATTTGATTGTGCATTTTTGGTCTATTGTAACTGCTGTGTACAGTATCTTACATAAGACTACACAACGTTGACTATGTCACGCAACGACAAATGATTCTATCTAACAGTCCTAGAATAAAAGACTTAAATTAAGATATGCTCCTGTCGTATGGGGCAATGTCTACTGCATATTTACTTTGCAGTTCTTAAGGGTTTTTTGTTGTCAAAATTAATGAGTACGATGTATTTGAATCTAATAGTAAAGTATAACCCTATGACTACATTAACACATCTGGTTATCTACATTCACATAAAGATCTTAATGGAATACAAAGTTACAATTTCTATCAGATATACAATGAATAAGGCATTTTAAGTCCACATGCAGCTCATTATGTTATGTTATTAGTTTATTTATGACGACATAAATAAACAAGATGGCAAGCTACAAAACGTCCTAAAAATAATATTAAAGGAAAAAGTTTCTGTCGGTTGTTATACAGGTTTCTCTGCTACTGCCAGACATGCTTGGTAATAGAGAGACGACTGCATCATAAACATGTGTTGCTATGACTTTTTATTTTATTTAATATGGTATTCGGAATATATGGGTATTCAATGCTTCCAGTTATTGATTTACATTTCTGCCTATTGTCAGTGCAATATATTTATTTTATTGCTACCGTTCAAGCTCAAGAAATTTAATACAAACTGAATGTGCTACTGATATGTTGCTGATATGCATATATGTGATTGTTCGCTACAGCTTGGTTTTCGCAAAGCTAAAATGATTCGAATCTCGGAAGAGTATATTTGATGATGACGATGACAATAGTGACAGTGGTTGTGCTACGCGGAACCGTCTACCCATTCAGAAAATAGATGAGGCAAAAGACAGGCAGGAATGAGCTTGATTGCTTTTTGTTGCGATGGTGATTGAGAGTAAAAAGAACTAGGAGTGGGTAATGTAGAACTTTGCGTCTTTTGCCACTTGCTGGGTCTGTAAAAATAAAATATCGCGTACTGCGTAGCAGATGAGTTTTCTGAGGGCTGTCTCCGTTTGTGCTTTTATCTCACAGAAATAGTTAATACAATGATTCATAATAAACTTTTAAATTTTACAATAAAACATACAAAAAAGTGTTATAGAAAAGCTTGAGATTTCACACATTCATTTACATAAACTGTAGCTCGGTCCAAAACGATATCCAAAAGTAATCAATAATGAATAGTCAATTGTTTAACTCCAAAGTCGCCAAATCATACATCCGTGATTCAATAATGTTCCGCACACAAAGCACTATGAGATTTTACAAAAATAAAAATGCAGATATGAAATGTGTATGTTTCTTATCTGATTTGATGACAATACAAAAGCTTTTATATCAATTCATGAATGTTGTACTAGGTATTAAGTAGCCAGGTCGGGCGTGCGAACATCTTGTTAGGAAAACGTCTACATGTGCAATCATTCAGCATAAAATAGCTAACGGTCAAACAGCATAAATAGGCACGGAACCTACATTGATGAACCTTCTCTGCGGACCAACAATGCATTCCCAGTTGTAAACTCTTCATGTAGCATGTTTTCGACACAATAACTCCACGCGTCACCCATTTTCAGCTGTTGTGAAAGAGGTCTTATAATTACAGCAAAGCAACTTTTGTTGCCCACTGCAAGGAATTGGTACAAAATGGTCAGCATTTTGAAGTAGAAAAGTGTTCTTCCAATTATAACCAATGCATATGCATATACTTACAATCTAAATTTTCCTACGGAAGAGATAAGTTAAATAATCGCACTCCAACACTGGTGTGTATGTAACTGCGGAATATTGAAACATTATTGCATTGCTACAAAAAGTTCAACATGCGACTTTGAACAGCAGTTATGCATTAAATTCAATATCAGTTTAACATTAACAGAGCAAGTGGATGAAGCGTACGATCAGCATTCATCTAGATCACGCTCTTAGGCGACGTTTATTGTAGATAATATATTCAATTTTTGGACCCATAACTGATAACATACCGAGCTGGCAGCTATTTGTTAAATTTAAAGTAGACAGATAAACAATAAGTCGCGGAAACAAAATCATATGACTATACATTTATGTGCATGAAATCTGCAAATTATGATGATGTAGTATGCACATTAAGGATGATACTAATCTAATTCGATGTTTATTGTTTTGTAATCGGTGAGTTATTTCATCGGTTTTATGTCAAAACAGCGTGTGCAGTACCCAAACGCCCTTCTTGCAACATACACATGGATATTGCTAAAACATTGTTTAATCAGTTTAACTGGAAATCGATGACGCAGTAGCGGCATCTCCCAAGATGTAATCGGGATCTAATGTATGGAGTCAATAAGTTACTATGAAGTACCAATCGAAAAGAACACTTGACTCGAACGGTCACAGAAAAAAGGAAAGACAAGTGTATGGAAAATACGGTCAGCACTTATCGTCTCTACAATCTTACGTTTGATGTGGACAATAAATTCACTGCTTCAATCAACCCCTGATAACGTAGCGAGCTGGCGGCTTATTATCATGTTTAAGTTGGACTGATAAGTAATAAAATGTTTAGGTAAAATCATCGAATCATGTTTTCGTATGTATGATATTTGTAAATGTTGTAACAGTACCATGAACATTAATGTTAATACTAATTGAACTCGACCAGCATTTTTTGCGTTTCATCTGTGGTTTTATATGTTTTATAGGAGAAGAGCGTAAACAATGCCGTAACAATCTACGAGCATGAGCGGAAACAGTAAAAGCATAAACATTGCTAATAAATTATTGAAGCATTTTCTCTGGAAACAACTGACGCATTTATAGCGTTTAAGCCTCGTGGGTTATAATCTTCACACTGAATAACACTTTTCGAATTAACATTTTCGCCCAAGATCTAATCGGGATTAAAATATAAGCAATGAGTTAATCAACTATTACTCATATGGTAGCATTCAAACTGCAATTTTCTAGAATTTATTTGATGTTAGTGCTAACTAAACTAGAACTAACGTTAACATAACATAACAGTAAAGTTGTAGTAGCATTAGTATTAGTATTGGTAAATGGTTTTCTTAGTGTATCTCATCATTTCTAATCTAACTAATTAATGGAAAATCATGCTATAAATGGAACTCCCTTTCCAATGACCTACTCTTTCTAAATTGTTTTTTATTGTTCAAATTTGTTGTAACATATTTGAGTCAATATAGATGTTATAACCAAGCAATTTAACATTTTTTGACACATAACGTTTTAAGGGCAAACAAAAGTTGATAGCATAAACTATCAAACAAGGCTATTTGCTCATCACACGTTACTAAGTTATACGTTGTGTCAATGCGGCAGTCCGTGCAAACATTGAACGCACGCATACACAAGTTTCAATGTGTTACGTCAAAATTATGCATGAAAGCGTATTCAGTTTACTTAAGCACGACCATGCAATTTGTCACTGTCAACGTTAGGATTCAACGGTTAATGCTCAAAGTGCTTGATACTGTGAACACATTTCCAATAACAGTAGCACAATTATTTTTGCATAGTTTAACGTTAGAGCATGCCATGATATTTTTCTGATTCACTCGCTCATATCATCCCATTCTGTTTTGAGTGTACTGATTCGAAAGAGATTAGTAATTTCAAATTACTCTGAGTGTCCGCATTCAAATTCAAATATTATTAAGCTCGTTATCAGAGTTTTCGGTTGTATCGCATTACCAATGACTATTTGACCAATATTTCGTGGACTATGTAGGTGGAGGTTCGGCAAATAATGCATGAAGATATGCATGAGCATATGTAAACGAGAATATTTTGAAGGCATACAATTTCCACACCCAACGCCTACAAAAATGTTTCATATACGTAAACCGCCACCGCTTGCGTGCAATGACATTTAAGACAAAATAGCTCCACAATTACAGATAAACAATTTTTTTCTTACCAAAACAATTACTGTAACAAATACACATTGCTTTAATAGGTAGTTCATAAAGATTAAGTTATAATGTGAAGCTGTAACAATGGAATTTCGGATAAACATGTGACCAGAACATCTCTTTTTCTTATTTTGTCCGTATCAACAGAATAACAAATTACATTATAGTTGGTAACAACACCATATGTCGCTTTGCACTGTTCTTTTGTGACCTTGAGTGTCACGCAAATGAATAACCCACCTGCAATGTGAACTTCCGATGTAGAAATATTGAATCGTTTTATATATTTAACAACAGTTAATAAACTTTACAATTAATACCACCAAATTGTTACAAGTATTGCTAACGTTGGACGACGTGCAATTTAGAAGGAAAAATATAATACTGTCATGCATTGATGAAAATTGCATAAAAAACTTTTTAACTATTTTTATCCCTTTTAATGTAATTATTAATTAGTGGTTAAAAAACCGAGAGCTATAAAGTTATCCCTAAACGGTTTCCGGATTTAATTACAAAATATAAGAGGGAAAGGTACATATTTAATGACAATATGCAATAGTTCATTACTCCGTTACTTACATAATTTGACTCTTCCTAGGTACAGTATTGAAATGTCATCTGGCAATCAGAAAACGAAAAGTAAGGGTTTTTCAGTTTCCTTAGCTGATTTTCCATTCATTTTTTTTGTTTTTCTTGCAACTTTGACATGTGTCATGTGTAATAGCAGTGAAGTAACTTCCGTCCAGATTACTTTTATTTATCTACCATGGAATACATAAAAACTCCGGTGACTTGTTAAGTGATGCTCACATAGTCCAGCCATAACAGATAGTTTTGAGAAAAAATATCATTTATTACCTTACTTCCACGTCTATACCTAAATTTTAAAAAGCAAATTAATACATATTGGCGGACTTTTCTTCGCATGGCGTGGTAGAGTACATACAGCTTATCTGAGTGGGTGTTGTGCTGTTACAAAAAGGTTATCTCAGCGAATTTACACCTAAAAGTTTCACAAAAAAAGTTTGAATTTAAATTTCAAAATTAGCACGCAAAACTGACCAAAACCTCACTCGCCTTTGCCTTTGCAGATGACACATTAATTTTTCCTTTTGATGAAATAGAATTTGGGACTCTAAATTGTTCTACAGTCATACTCTTTCTAGTTAGTTTACCAGTGCTGTTAAACAGTGGTTTAAACTTATGTGTACATGTATAAACAAATGCATATAATATATACGAACATTGAACTGAATGTAGAAATGAATGAAAGGTGAATACATAAATTGTCTGTCCTAACACAAATTATGTTACTACGCTGTTACCACTACCACTTCTGACTGCCTGGCTAAAAAATTTATTTCTGAACAGATTTTTTTGACATTGGTGTTCTTTAAACCGTAACAAACCGCTTTTGTAACAGGTTTTGTGTGTATCTACAATCTTTTCCTAAGTTAAATAGCTTCAATTTATTACCGTAATTAAATAAGCAATAGCATTTTTTACCGTAAACACGTACAACTCTGTTATTCATGCAATAAATATGCTATAACAATTAAATAGTGGTACCTCCAAATTTTGATTTACACATAGTATCAAGGGTAGTATTTGTATTCTAAACATTGTATTAATACACAGTTTTACTGATCAGCGCAGAGTTGAAACAGTTTTACTTCTGAACCTATTTGTAATCACTGGGTCCTAGTACAATAAGTTCAGCGTGTGCCGATCATTTAGAACAATATGTAAATAGAAGTGCTTTCTTGCTGTAGCGTGTTTTCGATCGCACATAAAACATAAAGTCCATTTGGGCGGTGATTGAACATTTTATAATTTAATTTGTAATTGAATATATGAAAAAGTTTAAACACGGACATTACCCGTTAGATTTGTTGATTGAATTTCTTTTTAAAACGTAAAACCCAAGTTAATGTTATTTTTGTGTCATTGCAATGGCAAACAAATTGGTTCCGGTAATGTGTGCAGCTTCAAACGCGATAGTATTCATTATTTAAGAGTGAGTAAACCAAAAACTTAATTACTAAATAAAATCAAATTATATTTAGAATCTACATACCAATTTTAGTTATAACTAATGCAAAACACATTCAGCATTTATTCCGCAACGACTTTCTTATGGAGAAACACTCGTTTTGAGTTTGGATTACGTCATGCACCATGGTACTTCGAGCACAGTGCCAATCGATAATATTAGATCGGTTTGAAAAACCTAAAATATAAATTAAAAGTTAATAAAATATAAGCACAAATGAATTGAGGGAGGGAATTGTACTAAAAATATAATTATTTCTTTGACAGTTTAGTTGCGAAGATTTTGTCATCATTTACTGTATACGGATAACGCAAAACGATGTTAATGCCGTAGTACCCTTGATTGATTATGTATCCTTTGACCAAATGTAAGTTGAGAATGGCAAATTATATTCCCAATGGTAATTCCGGTGTCACTTAGTTCCCCGAGACGTGATCTGGAGATGAATAAAACACTTTCAGTCTTATGAAACTGAACAATTTCATATTGCATCATCTGTCATTATTGTTTCTTAGTATATGTACGGATTAGAAGCTACTAGTTTAGTTACAGGTACCAAACCTATGTTTAAACGCCACTTTTACTCATTCATACGTATACAGCTAATTAAAATGGTTAGTTGTGTGTCAAAAATTTGAGAGAAAACAATATATTTTGATCTGTTGTAAAATTTTATATTTTTGGACGCCATTGGTTGGTAACTGTATTGTCAAAGATGGGCAAGATATAGTTTACAGCATCAGTATGAGTACAGAAGTTACACGTCGATTTGTTCATGGTCGTAATTAGCGATACAATTCCAAATGTATATGGAACCAGCTAAACAGTCATAATAATGTCTGGTGTATTTAGAAAACGGTACCGCAGTACGACAACAATGTATATTCATTTTATTGATATGACAAAATAGTACGATTAATACTTTACTTACCAAAACGTACAACTTGCAGGATGTCAAGGTAAACTCTCTTGTTAAACTACAACGGCTCGTCTGCGTGATCTATTAGTGTAGTAAAGCTGAAATACAACGTTGATTTACTATTTGTTATAAGATGCGGGAGAAGTAATCACTGTGTTCTGTTATGTGGAAAATGCGAACACTGCTGTACAATAAATTACATACAATTGGTACACGTTATAACAAGCCACTTACTTGGTTCATTGCATATGAGTAACTATTTCTGAAACCGGCGAGCAAAATTTCGACCGTCGTCTAATTGTTTTCAAAATTAAAGCACTTGTAGAGTATGGTAAATGAGTTCTAACGCAAAAAGTGTTAGGTCCAAAAATAGCACCAGTCCGGCAGCAAGGACCGTCCAACCCCGGACCGTAAATACGTGCTGGTGCTCGCATACGTGCTCCTAGGGACATGAAATTGCACCAGTCCGGCAGCAAGGACCGTCCAACCCCAGACCGTAAATACACGCTGGTGCTTGCATACGTGCTCCTAGAGACATGAAACTAGGCACAAAAAATCATGCAAAAAATTAGGAAAAAAGGGTTGTTTTTGGATTTTTGAAATTCCATCAAATGCCGGATTTATAAGTGTTACAACATTGATCATACATAATACATAATACATACAACGTAATTTAACCTTATGTTTGCTTTAATTTTGTAACGCTCACAAATCCGGTATTTGATGGAATTTCAAAAATCCAAAGACCACCCTTTTTCCTAATTTTTTGCATGATTTTTGTGCCTAGTTTCAAGTCTCTAGGAGCACGTATGCGAGCACACGCGTGTATTTACGGTCCAGGGTTGCACGGTCCATACCCCCGAACTGGTACTATTTTGAACCTAAATTTTTTCTCGCTAGAACTCATTTACCATTCTCTACAAGTGCCTTAATTTTGAGAACAGTTAGACGATAGTCGAAGTTTGGCTCGCCGGTTTCAGAAATAGTTACTCTATAATAATTCCAAGTTTCTTATAATTTAATGTTTCATGTTGGAGCTCTGTTAATATTTTAATAGCAATTTTTTTCAAAGCATTTTACCTTTCAAGCTACATATTTATTGTATGTACAATAATCCTTGTTGCAAGTGGAGAGAATATTTCTTTGCCATAATCCAACCGTGAACATGGTGAAATAACTTGTACATCTATCATTATATATCATGTATAGATTTGCGTTGGGGTGTTGTCATCCAATTCGATGATATAATAAGTCTGCACTTTGATATTTTCAAATCAAACGTAAAGTCGCGCCTGAAGGGGAATATTTTTTACGTAGCAAATCTTTTTGCTATTCTAATTTCGATAACGCTGTTTCAATGGTGATCTCTGCAAATAGGTCTTCTATTCTAAGAATCGTTGAAAATGAACACGTACCGTAGGTATCAATTATGTGCTGAACTGTTGCTACATTTACGGTATGATCGTTTCATAATTGCGCAAAATTAGTTCCCATGGCATGGGTACTTTTCCGTTTCTTAGAATGTTACTACTAGTACGTACCTGAATAGCTTATCAATGGCATTCTATTCGTTGAGAATAGGAGAACGCATAATATACTTCATGAATAAAAATGGTCGTTCCTGCAATGCCCGTCGGATAAAGATAAAAAGATTTTTCTTACGACCCTCAGTGTCTATTGTTTGCTGTTACCACAAAATCTTCCTAATTTCCTGCAAATTCAAGAGTCCAGAGTCTCATAATATTTTGCAATAAAAAGTCTACTGACGAACTATCGAACTCTAACTTGGAACTATTCGAAAACCACTTCTACAAACTGTATGTAGTAAATAGAAATTTACTTCATGTAGCGGGTAACATTATTCAATTTTTTATCTATTTCGTAATTTCATTTTTATTACTTTAACTGAGTTGAGCCATTACACTCTATAAAGCTTCGTCTTGTCAACAACACATTTTAGTAAATATTAGTATGGTTCTTGCTGAGGATATTAATTCAATGGGTATGTAGTTAGGCAAAGTGATTATACACGTTTAACAAAAGTCTGCTTAACTTTGTTATTTTGTTAGAGTTAGCAATGATCGAAGAATCCCCCTCACAATTCCTTTAATGTATACCAACTGTGTGGTTCTACGTACAACGAGTACATTTCCCAGACGAATTAAGATCAGTTGACAGCTTTGCCCAAAGCGCGACATTTCTTTGCTTTCCAATTTGTTGTTCCTTTCCAGGACCATGCAATTTTCTTACCAGCAACGTACAAGTACTTCCCCAACTGCAATTGTAGTAGGGTCCCATTTATTGGCGCACTATAAACATTTAATTATGCAGTGACACAATTTATT
>JAHZNE010002304.1:0-15293 GCA_027744055.1 Callyntrura sp. NNG-2020
GACATCGAGTCTTTAATTTTTGACTGGACGGGGCCCTTAATAAATTCCTTAATAAAATCGGCTTTCAATAACTAAAACTATTTTTGTCCTTGCTTTGAAAAAAAATTGTTTCGCAAAGTTTCTTTCTAACTTTTTTGTTGGATTGGGAGGGCTGAGACAGTTACAAATATGAGGTCCCATTTCTAGTACTAATAGTGCTAGGTATTAATTCCACTGAATGTATTTGGTTGACTTCCGCTGCCAATGACCGAGCTTTCTGCTTACCACTCCACCGTCTGAGTAACCAATACAAAGTAAATGCAGGGGGACAACACATTTGAAGGTAACATGTGCCATTGGGATCATGTAGTAATTAAATTAAAGTTATAGGCTGTGGGTTTAATGGACAATGGGTTTCCCCAATGAGATTATTTTACATTTGGCTAAAGGAGTATATTTAAAAATATCATATTTAATTTTAAATCGCAACGCAAAAACAGTTCAGTAGCACTAGCGTACATGAACGATATAAGTAGCCTAATGGTTAGCTTGCAACGGTACCTAATGCATAATTATGTACGCATTTGTATAGACATACTTTTAGTGAAAAGTAAATGAACAAAGCTACCTTGTTAAAACTACTTTTAAGCCTCAAACAGTAAAACCTTCTCAAAACATGTTCTTGGAAGTATTATACAAAACTTGAATCCTGCAAAAGAAGATCTTCTGATTATCATGCACGACATTGTAGGAAACATTTCTAGCATGGTGGTTTTTTGCAACATAATAATTCTTCGCGTCATAACACTGCACGCTGGTCCCTATACAAAGTAAATAGGGAGTAGGTAGGTACGACACCCATTCTTATCATCTTTTATTCTACAAAGTATTTTAACTTTTGGAAATTGTGGAAGTGGGTAAATAACCATCAACTGTTAATTCAATACTGTTTCAGGTTGAAAAAATATTTCTGTTCAGGAATATAAAACATTCATACAACGATTCAAAAAAACACTAAATATTTGTAGTGAGGAAATTCGCACCCACGCCACTCATTTCCAACGATTCCAACAATTAACCTCCAGAACTATATGAATGGAAAATTTTCTCACGATGTCATAAAACATTGACAGAATATAATGGAATAGTACCAACTAGGAACCCGCCGTCAAATTGACGGCAACGATTCAGATCACGTTCATACATTTTAAGTATGAATTTGTAAAAACCACTTTATGTACAAATAATACTGTTGTTTGTACTCCACGTCCGAAAATGCTTAATTATGATAGTTAATTGTGATTATTTGTTTATCATAATTGCTAAGACGCACATACTTTATCACAACAACCAATTTTGTTGCAGTTTAAATGACACCAAGGTTAATAAAATCGGTTCTAAGTTACAATAGCTGAACACTCAGCATCGTAAACAGCGTATTAATATTGCAGTTAGTTAATTACAATTAAGTATTTAATAACATTAATTTTCAATAACATCAATTTTCATTGAAATAAAAAGTTATATTATGTGGGTTCGAACGACATTAAGGTCAAGAAAATCGAGTCAGTTGTAAATAGTTATACTAACACGCAACAATGGAAACTAAACATCCCTGCATTGAACGTTTGAAACCCGTTAAAAGCCGTTACAAATTGCAAATACATGCTTTGGTTTTACTATTTGCAACATGTTTTCGGGAATACAACTTTTGGTCGTCAAAGTTCGTTTACGTGCTTTGAGCTCATAACTTTCTAATTTTTCTTTAATTTTGGTTATTAATTGCATTTAAGCAATTGTGGCTACCATATTTGAAATAACACCTAACTTTGTTACAATAGCCCATATTCTTGTGGTTCCACTAACACAAAGATCGAGAAAATCTGTCCAGAAATAAAAATTCCTTTACCTTAACATCTAGAAATGGCAAAAGCGTATTAATATAATGATATAAATTGGCATAGTAAGAGGATTCTGCCTGACACCGCCACCGTCCGTCCCCAAAGAACTTCAACAATTCAGCACAACGACTATGCAAATGCAAAATCTTTTCATTACGATTTAAACCATTTACCACTATTCAATTAAATAATACCTTTATAAATTGACATGTTGGACTCCAGCACCCATACTTTGCTTTGCTTTGTTGCTTTGTAAGAAACGGGAAGGAAAAGCGCTTCCAATTGACATATTATTTGTCACCTGCAATAACATTGTGCATATTTAAATTAAATTTTTAAATAAATTTAACTTTTGACCTCATTTTGAAATTAGGGAAGGATTTGTTTTGATGCCCGCAACACCTCACGCCCTTTCGTATGTTGCGGTTAAAATGACATTTTAATCGTCCTTCTACGTTCTGACACTAAAAAGGCTTAGCAACCACAGTCAATTATTGTTTCGGTAATTAATCATATAGATATTTAATTTTTGATTAAATGGAGAGCTCAGCCCACACACCCCTGTTTTATTGTGTAGTAGAAGCATAGCGACATTGAATCAAAAAGTTTCGATTACATTGTAGTTCATTACATTTAACATGTATCTTTGTTTTTTGGTTATGGGGGACCCGCCCCCACAGCCACCATCGTCTCTTTTTAAATCTATGGTTTAAAGCATTGCCAGACTGCACCTCGGAGATCATGAATTATTGCAAACATGTTATTTCAGTTCAATAGTTGTGTACTTTTAATTTAATAGTATCCCGGTCCGCCGAGAGGAAAACTTAGAAAAACAAAAACCATATCTATGAACGATGGACTTTCCATCGATATAATATTTATAATCGTAAGATTGAAACTGTAAGAGGAGTTACACGAACAATCCAAGGGTGTTAAAATTACAAAACACATGTAATTAATATGGGGAAACATTGTTCTCCCGTTGCCCCATAAAACATTTAAAAAAAGTTCTTACATGTTTTACTTTCCTTTCTAGTGACATATTATTTAGATCCATGCGTTCCATATTCCGGGCGGCCTACCATCGAGATTGTGGTACTTACAAATAGACATAGGCTTTGTCACGTTTATTCCTTTGTTTTTTTAACAGATAAAACAATTAAGTGTCATAAAACAGCAAAATTTTGGATCAAGGTCAATCTATAAAACAGCGACGACCATAGTTGCTACATTGTAAGATATGCAATCCTCTCATTTTATGTTACCCAATATCGTTATGTAGATGCGCAGATAAAGCGCGAAGGTTAAATTATTCAACTATTCATGTCAACTCGATATTAGTCGAAAGAGTCGAAAGAGACTCGAGTCGAACTCGAAGTTACATTAGTCCTTTCTTTAAAGTTCATCTGTTCAAGATCAATAAATTCCTAAATTACTAAGAAACTAATCCCATATACCTCCAACGGTTTTCTGCAAACCTATATTTGTTTGTTTGTTGACAGTTTATTTACTATATTTAATAAAGAGTTTGATGAAATAAATTTCTGTCGTGGTTAGCAACTTACAGTTTCTATAATTTTTATTTTTAAGCATTTTATTTAACATTGCTAAGTACTACAGGCACTACAATATTATACATTTATAATATAGCTTTACATAAATTTATCGCAAATATAAACTTCAACTAACAATAACTTGATTTTTTAAATACAATATAGTAAGTAATGTTGTCGTAATAAATGCAAAAAATGTTTCATTCATGTCTAAAAGTATTAACAATAAAAATATGTTTTTTTTAAATACTACATTTGTATAATTAACTGTATTTTTGCTTTACTAACACAGTAAAATCAAAATTAAGTAAATTGTGATTATTTTTTAAACTACATGAAAGATAATATAGTATTACATATTTAATGAGAACCAGGAAATTATTTTATGTATTAGTCGTCGTTCAGTATTTTTATATCAACTGCAAGTATAAATAGAATAACATATTGCAAAGGAAAAATGGTTTTTATTTTTGCTGTGTATTTTATTGAAAATGTTAAATGTTTGCTGAAACTGAAACTCCAGTGCAAATTTCTATCACCCACACTTTTGTAAATGATCCTCTCACTACAATTAATATGCATGCTTGAATTCATTAAGTACTAATATTCCGTCAGTAGTATTACTGAGAACCCAATAGAAAATATTTAGATCTGCGCCCAATTCCAATGCATAAAAGTTACCACAACTAACATGGACAGTTCTCAAAGCTGCATATTCTCGCTTAATGATACGATCCTGTTTTCGACTATAAAAGTCTAGGGCAATTGGTTCAAGCAACCGAGCAATTCTTCGACCGCGGAGAACTTTCGTGGTTCTGATAGCTACATCTGTGCAAAATGGAATCACACACAGGAACATGCAGGTGCAAAGGAAAGACGTCATTGGAAATATCCAGTATACCTCAAATGGTACCATGTCGTATGCTTCAAGGGTGGCAATGTTGGCAACCGTAAATATCAAGGAGCCCAAGAATATCCCTATTAGTATCACATATTTCATGCTACTGTTGCTTACCAAGTTACCAATTTGAAGGCTCCTGTAGTACTTAATGAACAATGGATCCCCATTTCTCCCGAAAGGAATTCTTGCAAGATCTTCAACACAGCCGATATGTAATTCATTGAACAGAGCCATCAGGGGGAACAAAATTGCAAAAAAGTGACAAGTGGTCGTGATACATACATAAACAAGGTAAGCCCGTATGACGAAAATGAACCAAAATCGTGGAATTCCGAATAGATCAATTTCCTCAGGAATGAATTTAGGAACAGTGTATAGAAATGGTTCCACAGGAACAAATAGAGATCCAGGAACAAATCCAAATGGTATGAGAAAGAATTGAATTACGGTCATTTTGAGAATCATTTCAAGTCCCCTCCAGAATTGTTGAGAGTGCGCATTACGCTTTGGCCAGTGCCGACATAGTGGAGCTGTAAAAACGATGTTAACAATTAATGGAATGACACTGATTCGGACTACAAAAATTAGTTTACATTATTGCAACAACGATAGTGGTTGTTACCCATTTACATTTTTTGCCCAAGTTAGTAGAACTTTCAGAAGTAAAAATAAATACATTACCAAGCTGCTTTCGTAGTTGCAACATACAGTTGAAACCGAAACAGATATTTTCCGCATCCCAGGTAAACACAGCAGAGCTGGACCACAAAAGGGAACCCTGCAACGCCAGACCGGTAGCGCAGATGACCATTGCACTACCTGTTTCTTGGTAGTTCGTGATTACGGCCAGATTAGTACTAAACGCAGCAAGGCCAACAATGACGAACACGTTGAAGTACCACACCCATTGTAGTGGGTGGAGCCGGCTCCCAGCTGATAAAAGCTGGTCAGCGAAATTCCATCGTACTACAGCAGGGGGTAGAAAGGGAAATAATTTGCTGTGTAGATTTAGAGCGGGAACACTACGAATCAGAATGCCCGACTCAGGTCGAATTTGATTATATAAACAATTTATGATTGATTGAAGCATTTTTCTAGACGTAGCCATTTTTGAATAATTTTGAATTTGTAATAATTTTAGAGATAAGCAGTGCAGTGAAAATAAAGATGTACAACAAACGATAGTGTTGACTGTTATCGTTACAATAGTTTCACTTGATTGATGCAATTTTTCTGACAGATGTGGTATTTCTACTTTGTATATGTTATTTCAAGAAGAAGTGGAGAATAAAAAATGTTTGGCAGCTTTTAGTAGATTAAAAGACCAGCTGTGGCATAATAACACCTCAAAATCAGAGACAAAGATTTGATACACAACCAACTGCCAATACAACTTAAAGAATGAAAAATCTAGGAAAACTAGCGCATATATGCTTCAACTTTTTTAAGAGAAATAAAGAACTAAAATGCGGGATGTAGAATTGTGCCAAAGCTAAACATAGGACGAATTATATGCATTTGATATTGCGGTTATATTTAGCTTAGAAACAAACATGTTTTTCATACATTTTCGTAGACGTTGTAACTTTGAAATATTAAGTTTATTATTTTGCTTGAAATCAAATATTAATGACAATAGACATGTAGGCTTGTTGCTACAAAATATGTAAATGGGCACTACCTTCTTCAATTTACAGTCCGTCGAAATACTTAAGATACGGAAAAATAAATTTAAAAACACCGTTTTGGAAGCTAAGTCGTATTGTAATGATGCTGCAAGTAAAATGGACTGTTACAGGTGGTTAAATTTAAATGTTGTTAAACACCTTCCTCTGCTGGTTGTTCAAATACAAAGTAAGTTTGTTATCGCCACTTATTCTCGCAATATGTTATCAGCAGTAGTTAGATCAGTTAATATTTTTTAAAATTATATGTGGTGTCACTTTTCCTTTTTTTCGGTAAATATGCGTCATTTGGCGGGCAAACTTTATCTTCTTGTTTAAGATATATTTCAGTAGTACATTACATATGAGCAGATAGCTGCGCTATCGGAAATAGCTGATTCTAAAGGCATAGTGAACCTGTTTTAAATATTGATGACGAAACTATCATGTTGTCGTCTTCAACTTTTAATGTAAAGATGTTCGCTTTACTGAGGAACACTAGCACTTACGATCACGGCTTTGTCATTGGGCAACCTAATAGGCATCAGTCATAGAAAAAAGGCATCATTTAGACATCATTTCCTTTGAATGTAAGTATCAATGCGATGCACTGTTACAGCATCGCTACTAAGATTCAAAAGAAATGATGCGCGACATAGCCTTTTTTCCATGATTGATGCCTATTAGGTTGCTCAATGACAAAGTCGTGCTTATGACTTTACGACTATGGTATACCGGTATAATTTCAAAATACAGAGATCATGAGCTTTTCAAAAACAAACAAAATTGGAACTCCGTTCCGAATCTATTCGGGCAAAGAATTAAAAGGAATATATTTTGTTTCAGTCAGTTCAATTGTACTTGCTACAAGTGTATGTAAAGATAGTAAACTAGTTTAATTTCTGCTTTTTGTTAATTTTAATGCAAATCATGATGTGAATGAGATATGGGAAGATCTTGTAATGTGCAATGGGAAAAGTATTAATACATAATAGAATTGTTCGTCAAATGTAAACTGCCGGTAATTATATTGTGTGTTCCTACAATAGTTCAACGTGCAATTAAAGAAAATCACCGGAGTGTAAACTCTTCTTTTTCTAGTTCTGACAATCATCATGACTAGTTGGGAGCTTTGTTAAACAAGTTGTTTTTTGTCCCAAAGTTAATACAATAACAACGGTAAATTTAAGTATATTTTCGGTATTACAATTTACAAATATAAGGGAAATGTTCTTTATCTGTACCTTGTTCTTTTATATATAATCCAATACAATACCAATAATGTATGTTTATTATAATAGTATGTCGCAGCAATCCATCCAAACCTAGTTGGTATAGTATTACAATCACTCTTGGCTACACAAATGTTTATATAAAATGTCTATATAAATCTATATGTAATGCTAAATATTTAAACTGTCATGGCTCGTGTATTTAAAAAATATTCCATATATATCGTTCGTATTAATGTTTATGGTTTAGTTCAAAATTATATTTTTTATCTTGGCAACATAAAATAAAAACACAAATACTTCTGAAATAATAATGCTGTGTTTGATAGCACAATGTTTTTATAAAGAACGTATATAATTTCTATAAAAGGTAGATTTACATGTCAAGCAAAATATTTAAAGTTTCAGGTGACACGATTGTATTTTACTTAAAAAATAATGTATACATCTTTTAGGGTAACATTTAATGTTTATTTCTAAATTATACTTTTGTCACCTCAAAATAAAACGAATGTTTTTGAAATAATACATTTTTCATGATAACACAAAGTACTATATAGAATGTTTGTAAATTCTATACGATTTAACTTTTTTGTCGAGCAAAATGTTAAAAATTTCAGGTGACACGATATTTCTTGCTATGAATAGAAAATATAAGTCGTTTTTGGTAATATTATTTTTTAGTTCTAACATATACTTTTTATGTTGAAAACACAAAATGCAATGAAGAACTTTTCTGAAATAATACAAACTTTCGTGATGGCACAAAACTGTTTGTTACAAAAACGTTTGTAAATTCTACACAATTTACATTTACATGTCAAGCAATATATTCCAAAATTCAGGTAACACTAGTTTTCTTGCTACAAAATAAACATCGTTTATGGTAGACTTTAATGTATAACTTTTAAAATATACTTTTTATCTAGCCAACATAAAGCAGAAAGCATGAAATTTTATGAAAAGTAGTTGTACTTTAATACAACAAATATTCTTGTATACGATTTTAAATCCTATAAAATGTCTATCTATATGTAATACTAAATAATTCAATTTTAATTTGACAAAATCTTTTGTGGCAAAAAATGCAATATATACAACGTTTACGTTAATACTTTATGTTTACCTCTAAAATATACTTTCTATCCTATCTAATTGAAAACAAGATCTTTTGTGAAATAATACAGCTATACACATGTACATTTACATGTCAAGTAAAATACAAAAAGTTTCAGGTGACACGATTTTTGCATTTAAAAGGCACAAAATATAAATCATTTATGGCAATATTTAATGTTTAAATCCACTGGAAAAAACACTACTGTAATGTAACTAAGCATCAAAGCATTAGTGGTTTTCAATCTCTTTGAATCACTGTTTTTTTGTCTAATTAAAAACCCATCATCTTGCAAACTTCAAACGAAGTAGAAATTATTCTGTCTTTTAAAAATGGCTGAAACGAAAAAATGCCAACACAGATGACTCTTACTCTATAACGACATTCAATTATATTAGTATGAATAACAACCATTGGTTCAAGAATGATAATGTGTAAAACCAGACTTTATGAAACAAAAGTACCATTTAAATAAGTTTGTATTTAAATTTAATGTTTTTTGTAAAATATATTTGATAAAGTATGTAATATATCTGTCATATACAATACAAATTTACAGTTGCAATCCATTCACAAATTACTCATTCTTTTCTTAGTTGTATTTCGCGTCATTTGTATTTCAACAACAATACATATATTTCCAACATTTTTATTTAAATGGAGTATCGTTTAAACGGCAGGTTTTCTCTACCAAACGGAAGTATTATATGTATAAATCAGCTACGGAACTAGTTGTATTAAATTGCATGTATATACAGAGTACCTGCAACGACGACTTAGGTGACCTACACAGTAGCATCATTCATATGTGAACTATTAGCGCATGAACCATGGGATCAAAGCATTCAGTTACGACGTATGGTAAATGAATGGTAAAGTTCAACCTAATCAAGTCTTCCATTTTTTCTGGTTTCACTGATGGTAGTGCGCTAGTCAGGTCAGTTATATTATGTCCCTTGTAGGCATTGCTGGGTACCACCAAACATAGAATCCAACACGAAGACAGAAAATATAGATGATATTCTCTGTACGCATTACACGCTACATTGTTAGCTTGCTCCAAGGCTGCCTCAAATGGCATAACTAACATAATAAGGAACAAGTTGTTTGTGTGATATTTAACAATTTTATCCACCTCGCTGTCCTATGCGTGGCACATTGAACCCGGGGGAAAAGCAAATCCGGAAAGGAAGGAGGAACAATTCTGTCCAGTCGTTGAGTTGGAAAAACTTGTGTCACTTTGTTGAAATGAAGGAAAATTTGCACAGCACAGCGATACAAAATAAATTTTGGGAGGATAGTAAAAGCAGTGTTAATGAAACTGACATTGGGTTGGGGTTCATGGGATGCGTCTGTCAAGGCATATCTTATTCTACTAAGAGCATTTATAAGATGGTAGACGCTAAGAATCACTGGAATTCGAAAGGGAATTATGTTCTCAATGTTTTGCTCTTGGATATAACCGTTGGACAAAGGGACGTTGTTGTTGTGCTTCTTCAGATCAAATACTACAAAGTGAACAAGACAATCAGAGAATGGGTAAATTAGTTCGTTTAATTTCATCTCTAGTTTTACAGATAGGGTGCCTCCTACAATTACGAGCCGCAATATTAATGTTGTAAAAAGTGATTTAATCTGAAGATCCATGTAGATGTTTTAAGTTTGTTTGTAAATGAATTTATGTTATTGAGGATAACGTTCAAATCAGAGTATATGGAGCTTAAGGATGCTGAACGTTACAGCATCTGCAACGTAGTCGGAAAGAGGTCCTTTAACATTGAATCAACTAATTACTATTTTACACAAACAGTGAAGCGAATGCTTGAAATCAGACTTATTTCTTGTCCGTATTACTGTATTGTACAGGAACTATTTTTCCGCAGTTATAAGTTTCTGTTAATATTAGTTCACTAAACGTAAATATGATATACTCTTCGTTTCCACCAAATTTACTGAAGAAAGATTCCTCGAAAGATGCACGTACATCAAAGAATTCCTTCACTAGCAGTTGTTGAGTTTTTCACATCGAGAAAAATGATTAGAAACAATTAGATATGATAATTAGATAATTACCATGTTCCATTTGCACATAGTTCTGTAAAAATAGATTTTCGTAATATTGATTAAAACACTTCGTAGGTTTAGAAATAAATTTCGCTCAAGTGGCTCCGACAATTTCTGCAGCACATACACGATAATGTCCGTTTAAATTTTATACAAAAATTTAATTATTTTGTAATCATAAACTTTGTATTGTACTCGCAGTAAAATACCAACTTGATTTCTGCTGGCGTACCACAGGATTCGCCGTCTTTGTAGCCTTTATAGGTGCCAACATCAAGAAATATTCAGAACCGTTCTTGGACTAACTACAAATTTTTACTCTCTAAAGGGACTATATTTTTTAATTTGGATTCAATATATTTTGAGTCGCATGCACTCTGATGACGGGTTTGTAACTAGTTGAAATTCATTTCATTATATTTGAGCAATACATATTCCGTACAGTGGGTGGGAGATGAAATAAATACACCATATTTATTTACTACAATAAACAATTTCGAAGGCTATTGAGGAACTGACATTCCCAGCTCATTTGTAAGAAAAATGTCCGATGAAGCACACTCCACTTCTAACTAAGAAATTCACTTAATAATTGCGGTCGAAACATTATTGGTTTAAAAAAGATGTATATCGTAATCCATTTTTAAAGTAACCAAGAAAAGTAACTTTATTTTTTGACATGCAATACTTGGACGACATTATATTTAATATTTTTAGTCGGAAGTTTTATAGTATTTAGTGTATTATTATTAATGCTAATTAATTTAATGCTACATTTACGATATCAATAAACTATGAATTTACATCGAAAACTGTGGGCATCAGAGCAGTATACTTTGTATATCTACCACTTTTAAGCTGGTTATGTACAAAATGGTGTCATCATATAATAAAACTGACAGACTATGGGATATTTAATGCTACGGTATTTGTATAAACTTAATAAAGATGCGGAGTTGATCGGACACTTTACAAACAATGAAATAATTATTTACTGCTACAGTCGTTCATTTTTGCTACGTTTACCAGTATTTTAAAAATATTTAGATTTGATATCACTTTAAGTTAGAATAGTACTGCATACGCCACAGAGTGCTTCGTAGAAGTAGACTGCTTAGTTTATTAGTAAAATATGTTTTTTATTCCTGGAATATAACTAATTTTCTCATCACATGAACAGGTTTTGTTTTTATTCATTAGTTAATGTAAACACTACTGTTCATTATGTGTAGCAAAGCTGGGGGACCGCGGTACTTTTTGGACCGTGGTCCTCTGTTGTATACGAAGTATGTTGAATTAAATGACAACTTGTTTGTAAGTGTGCGTTGGTCCATTAATTGGTCATTAAAATACTTGATTTATACATTAGGATAATGCATTTGTATATTCCCAAAAAAATAAAAGTTTTGCATCTGAAAATGAAACATTTCACCTAACGATAGTAATAATACTTGATGCACATAGAAAAGTCCGTTTACGGACTAATATTTTAAATTAGTTGAAAAGACGCGCTTCGAACCATTTTATAACATTGGATTGATGGCAAGTAAAAGACCATTATAGAAACAAAAATGATTTATGTACGATATTCCCTCCAGCAAAATTAAGAATTTCCTCGAACAAAATCGCAAAGGTAGGTGAAAATTTGAATTTATTTATTTATTTTTTCTGTGGATACAACATAATCCTTCTACAATTAGCGTGTTACATTACTAAATATTTCTCTACATAAAACACTAAATGGATTAAACTGGTCAAGAGCTACAATTCTCTAAAGTTAACAAATATGCCGTGGTGTGCCATTTATTCGTATGATACTCTTCATATTGTTGTATATACATGATCAAAATTGCAATTGTAAGCACACATTTTCCATTCATGCTTTACTGTTACAAAAAAGATACCCCTTCTAGCACATCAACTTGTACCAAACTATACCTCTTTGTGAAATCGGCGAATGTGGCACACCGCTGCTTGTTTGCTGGTAAACTGATTCCCGCAGATGCTGCACGCATGCCATTTTTCGCCGATGTGGCAATATAAATGACTATATAAAAGCCTCTCGTTTCTGAACTTCTTTCCACAAAAGGTGCAACTGTGCGTCCGCACCATCCAATCTCCTTCTCGCGTGTGACTCCCGAGGTGCCGAAAAAGATCCCAGTTGGCGACAAAAGTCTTATTACAAAACAAGCAGCTATGAGCCTTGATATTTCTGTGACGCAACAGATGTTGACGAAGGGCGGACGGGTCAGTAATCAGTTTTCCGCATTCCTCGCATTTGTACCTCCTCTTCTCGTGTTTCACCTCCTCGTGTGAACGCAAACCTGCCTGGCTTTTAAATGTGGCGGGGCAGCGGGAACAGCGAAGAATCTTTCTCTGGCTCGAGTGGACTTTAAGGTGTACCTGCACATTGTTCTTGGTGCGAATGGATTTTTGACAGATGGGACAACGGTAAAGTTTTTCCTTATGTCGTACCGGGCAGTACCGTTTAAGGTGATCTTTGTAACTTTGTTTTTTGCTGAACCCCTTTCCGCAGTCGGGACACTCGAAGCAAACCTCGTGGATGTGACTTCGCAGATGATCCTCAAATAAGGTATCATATCGGGGGAAAACTTTTCCACAAAAAACACAAAGGGGGCGCTTGTACTGTCTTTGGGAACTTCCAACGGCCTGATTTCGTGGTATTTTCTTGAAATGGGACTGTCTAGGGGCCTTCGATTGGCGGGGCGTTGTCCGTGAGGTGCCGGGGAGGGGGTCTTTCTGTATCGAGGTAATCGTCGGGCCAGACGCTGCGTCAGTGAAATGTGGGGATTGGGGCTGGGGTAAAGTAATTGGCAACGCGATGTGTGGATTAGCACTTTGTAGCACACATTCTGGCAGCCGAGAAAGAGGAACCATTACCGTCACAAATTGAATTGAATTGGTAGATCCGTTGGAAGTCACTGTCTTTGCGACCTGCGAAACAGGTGAACGAATGCTGGATCGTTCTGGGAAAGCTCCTAGGATCGGCGGTGCCTGGCAGATGTCTTCATTGCTGGAGCGGGATGACTTCGTACATTCCCCAGAAATGGCGGTGGATTGTCCAAAATTTTGCCCTTCTTGGAATGGTGACGCCAACGTC
Source organism: Callyntrura sp. NNG-2020 (assembly GCA_027744055.1). Lineage (NCBI taxonomy): Eukaryota > Metazoa > Arthropoda > Collembola > Entomobryomorpha > Paronellidae > Callyntrura > Callyntrura sp. NNG-2020. The sequence goes on from JAHZNE010002304.1 coordinate 13,533, forward strand.
TCCATGGCTAAACACGGTCTTTTTGCGAATGAGCGGTCTCTCTGGTTTCTTCGGTCCCCCTTGAACCTTTGAACAACATAATTGCTAGAAATAAGGCAGACATTAAACTTTAAACTCAAGAGTAGTTTGTTATCGATTACCTGTTTTAGGCACAGCTTCCATTTCCTACCACTTTGTAGTTTGAGGAGTCACGAAACTGCTACCGAACGAATGATTTCCTCCCTTCACATTTATTCAGGTAAGCAGTTATTTAATGTTTTTGTGCTGCTTGAAATGAATAAATTAAATTTGCTGTACATTTAACACAAGATAATTGCAACTGCGTGTAAGTAGAAACTTCGTCGTGTCACATACCTCTTACTCAGGGAAGTTTTGGTATATTTTAATTGTTAAGTTAATAAAAATAATTAATAATTCTCCAAAACTGGTGACAAAACAGCTCTAGCCCGTCAACGAACAACAACAGAAGGAGTATTGTTTACACGACAACATTTCCCCTGTCCCTTCAATCTTTTGCTCTGCCCCTTTTCAGCACAGGCCATCTGCGTTGTTTATGACACTGTTTTGGAAAACTGACACAGCTGTAGCGAGGAGAAAAATAAAGCATGCAACAGGATAGTAGATTCAGACGGGAATGGAAGCATGCGCACAGTAGTGTTTTCACACGTGGATACAGGAAGGGAGTTATGAAGATAGCTGTGATGTATTGAACACTGTAGGTTGTTGTTGGGCCACACTGTTTCATTTTCATCCAAAAGTCCCCATGTTCACTGTTGTGAAAAGGGTAAAAATGGGTCTATGCTATTTCCCCGGGAGCCCATTTCCCTGGGAGCCCATGTCCCCGGGAAGGCCTATTTCCCCAGAAGTCCATTTCTCCGGGGAGTCATTTGCCTATGTACCCATTTCCCCGTGAAGGCCCATTTCCCCGGAAAGCCACATTTTCCCACGTATTTCCTCGCGTATGTAATTTTCCCCAAAATTATACGAAAATGAAATATGGCATTGAAATATTTAAAATATATACAACTTTAATAATACTGATCTAAATATTGTGCATATCGTCATTTCGTTATAATTAAAACTTTTTTTATAATAACAAGGACACGTTACTTAATTTTAATATAAATGCTATACAATTTGAGTCACTATGGTTTAACTTAAAATTTAAACATTAAAAGCTAAATTATGGGTAATATCCATTAAATAGTCAACAATGGGTCTATCCTCAAATTCCACAATTATTTTCCTAATACGGTCGGCAAGATCTCTAAAAAAATTTCTTAGTGGTTGCGTTGTTTCTGCTGAAATATCCTTCTCAAATTCCACTTCGTTTAATGATTGCTGATGTTTGATTGCGTCTATGAATTTGTACATCTTGGGATGAGTAGCACCAGCACCTATTCCTAAATTAGCGATTGAAATGATCGGTGCCATCCTTCGAAGGCATTATTCGTCTTTGAGTGGGCATATGTAACACATTTATAAAATTTCCATTCCGGAATGGCATATACGGGGGTCGAGGTCTTTCTCGCCTATTTGTTCTTATCCAGTTGTCTTCAACATAGTCAACCAAACGTTCTATTTCGAATTATTTATTATTTATTATTTATTCGAATTCGAATTTATGCGAATTAGAATAAAATGGCCCACTAATTACATTAATTTATGCATCTTTTACAACAACAGACAGCGATGTCAAACATTTAATTTTGAGGGCATAATCTGCATCATTTACATAGATTTTTTAAACTTCCGGTAGTT
>JAHZNE010002305.1:0-20832 GCA_027744055.1 Callyntrura sp. NNG-2020
CAAAAGTACGAGAACACCTTTATTGGTATATTGGTTTCTATGTAGCATTATCTCTAATCATCTTGATTTTGACCAGCTGGTTGCTGATATAAAATATTAATCCTGGCCCTCTATTCAACGGCACAGTTTCACCGTCAAATTCAGCCAAACATATCTATGGGAACTACAGCCTTAGGCACCCTTTAGACAGTCTAAAGGGTGCCTAAAAATTCACTCGATACAACCCCCCGTCCATTTCTATGCTCTTTGCTGTAACTGACAGGTTCGGTTGAGTAAATTTAGGTTATGTTATTTTAGGCTAGGTGAGGAATGAGGATATGGTTCACTGTATATTACACGTCAGGTTTACCTTACCTCTCATTTGGTTACCCCTATGTAGTTGGCCCCCATATGGGTATAAAAATTGTCCCCCACGCTCAAATAATGCTCGAAAGTCATGTTTACTCCAAAAATAAAAAACGCATCAACGTAGGTATAATTTTGTTGCATTTTACAGAAACAGTAACTGTTTGCTGCTGGTCGTTCATTTGACATTACAAATCATTGAGTTTACTTTCTATCTGTATAGTTTACACAGGATAAAAGCATTAATGACACTTACTTGGTATTACATTTTACCTACTTTTTAAACACAAAGAACTAGAGCTAACAGAGTAAGCTGGCAGCAGTAAAATTTCAATGAATGTATGATAATCATAATCAATCATGATAAAAGAATATAGAATAACTGTGATTTATATTATTTACTCGTACATTTTTGTTTTTTACTTACACAATCAGTACAGTACAGAGAATTAAATGCCAACAGCATTAATACAAAACAAGTATTGGCATTTGGCATGTTTTATGTGGTCATATATATCTAAATTTACAAGTTACTAATAAAACTTGGTCACTTTGTCGGTTGAATCAAAGTAATATCAGCAGTGACAATTGAATCTTCCAGAACGTCTGTTCAATGAACTATAACTGAGATTACAATCTGAGATCAGCGTTTGTGTACTAAAAAGGACAATTTCTTACGTGAAATTCTGGCAATTTCAGCTTTAAAACTTTACTATATAACATTCAACTACATCCTAAAAAGGTAACGTAAAAACATATTTTAGATAATATCGTGATATTATCCGATGATAACCAAATCCAATATCGTAAAGTGTTCACGGTTTTTATAACTAAAAATAAGGGAATCAATGTGAAAATACGTGGAATCGAACGTGAATTTTAGTGAACTAGCACCATCTAATCACCATCGACCAGAAGTGTTGCTTTTCATATGGGACCCAACGGAAATAAACGGTATAAAAACTTGTGGGACAAAATACTTTACCGTCCTGATTATAATACTGGCGTCGCCTGTATAGTAGATATGTATTCAGGGAGAAAGACGAATTACAAATGATTAAAATGATACAGAAATAAGGGAATCAATGTGAAAATACGTGGAATCGAACGTGAATTTTAGTGAACTAGCACCATCTAATCACCATCGACCAGAAGTGTTGCTTTTCATATAGGACCCAACGGAAATTGTTCTAGTTCAACCGTTTAAAACAAGTAACAATTTTTTTAAAATCTCTGACGCTTATCCTTTTACATTTTATATCAATATTCGTTTAAAAACTTGTGGAACAAAATACTTTACCGTCCTGATTATAATACTGGCGTCGCCTGTATAGTAGATATGTATTCAGGGAGAAAGACGAATTACAAATGATTAAAATGATACAGTTTTTTAATAATTAAATATTTATGATTCATCTGTTTTTCTATGTCATATTTATTGTAATAAAGTAAAATCTGTAAAAAATAATTTTGAACAAATTAGAAAGATATATTTACTGAGGTGCGTTAGCTATAATCATTATCGCAGTCATTTTAGGGTCCCTATGCATTGTTTATCGCAGCAGGGCCGGACTCCTTTGTTTAGCCACTATGATATGACAGAAGATTGGTCTGATGGGGTATTCTTCATTTGCATTTGGTACAGGGAACTAAATCGTTTGCGGCCACCATAATAATAGAAAACATTATGGCCACTAACAACTATAACATTCCTTTTATTTGAAAACCAAGGACATTTAATAAGCGTGAAGGTATTAGCGGACAATGCAAAATACAATAATTGTTTAAATTGTTTAACATCAACACGTTGAGAAGCCTCTTTTGTTGGCTCTTCGTATTTTTGACGGTTGGCGGAACAAGGGGGATCGGGACGAAGGGGAGTTTGAGTCATTTTACATTAAAATGGAAGGGGGAGGCACCCCATTGCATTACATATTTACAGCCAACAATGTGTCAGCACTCCCCCCTTACCCCTGTTCCGACAGCTCCTGTATTTTTACATCTACAAACTATACCAACCAATAATGTAGCGAATAAGTTATTTACATCAGCAAAATCACAGCTAAATTAATGCAAAAATTGGAAGATTAAGAATGAACAAGTTAAACACTGAGCACTGTTGTGCTCAAAGTCGATAAAACAGAGCTGAAACAAGCAAGGTCACGTTGTGAATAAATGAAGTGATGCATGGAAGCGGAAAAAAGTAGCATTAGTATATGAGGCAGAGTTTCCTATGTTTATAACTAGAAAACCAAAATCTAGATAGACATGGAAAAGGGCAGTATTCTGTAAAGTAATACTAGAATGCATAACAAATGAACTGAGCCCAAAATTCTTATCATTGTTTGTGGATGTGGACCATACACCATGCCATGTTTACATGAACAAGTTTCATGCAGTTTTGACGTTTTGGATTGTTTGTTTTGTTGTACAAAAATAAGATGGGAAGGAAACTACAAGTTCTGGTATTTGTATACACAATGTTGATACCCAGAAATTCTTCCAATTTGGTGGGGTAAACCGTAGCCGATTCTCAGGCGTTCACTGGTCTGAAATAAAGAACAATATGAATACTACCATTATTGTCATTCGCCACTTTAGACGAGGAAAATTATCTAACAGAAACCGTCCCAAGGATGAGTTCTAAGCGAACCTGGAAAAACACTGCGATCTTACTTATATTGCAAGGCAATATTACATCATGTAGATGTAATTAAATGCATGGGATGTATAGGAATATTCAGCATTAATAAGATTTTGTAGGTAAATTTTCAGACTTTCAGATTTTCAGACTTCATGGGCTACTAATTATTATTTTTTAGACACACAAGATATATTTTCATCATTTTTATTCCAATCGTCTAGTCTAGTTCATTATATTCACTATTCGTATAATTTTCAGCTGCCAGTGATTATGAGCGAAGAAATATTGCATGTACGCATGCTATATCAATTCCAAAGTAAGTATCAAGAGTACGAGTATGAGTCATTCACGGCACGAGCAGTAACAAAACATAATTAGACGGCAGAAGATACACTTTAAAAAATATTGAAACGCTGCTTCACCGCTGAAAATAGTTTATAGTAAGTTGGATCCGATTGACTTCATTCGGATGTACATCATGTATTATGTTGAAAATACGTTTCATTTAATATGTTATCCTCACCAGGTAATCATCTTTCGATAGAAAACATTCGATCCGTGCTGTGAGTATAAACAGTTCAGCAGAGTCAGCATTACCATGCAAAATATCTGCAAAGCTAATTAGCTATTTCACTCTGAAATTCAAATTTCAGTTGACTTTTGTGATAGGTCGTTTACACGTAAGTATTTGTCCAGATTTGCATTGTGATTTGAGTTGAGATATTGTTGATGCAGTTTCATGTTAACTATGATAAATATTACAGTTTGCATATCATAAGATGGACCCATTAACTTCATATATTTAAAAATGTTACTTTAGCTTGTTAATTTTGCTTTTGAATGCTTTGATTTTAGATAGATTATTGCACGCGTAAAGTGTCTAACAAGTAGGTTGTTGTTGTTTGATGGGCCAAGCTCAGGGTCGCGTTAGTTGCCTACAAACAATTACACAAGAGTGCGAGAACACGGAAATGTTCCTTAAGGAGTCACACCATACACAGCCTTCAACCTTGTGAATACACGTTACAAAAGTTTTCCATCAAAAATATTATAAATAATATAAAATTGTAGAAAAGTACCAGATTTGATTTTATTTGACTTTCGCTGTGTCTGTCAGTAGTTGGTTGTACTTGTTCCGCAGTAATTACCTATATCAAAACAGTGTACAAACAAGGAAAGTGTTATAAAGTGAATTATATTATACACTTTATCATGTTACATTCATTCCAGAGATAGCGTTCTTCAGCAAACACAGGACAACCGTCGCAGTGTTGAAGTCCTGGGATGAACGACGGAAACCTTCACCTTTTCTCAGCAATCGTTATATTCATTCAGTTCTTTTATTTGCGACTTCATGTTTTCCTTTGTTCCCTTGTCGTGACTTCTGTTGTAGATATTTGCATTGCTAGCAGTAGTGCTCTTTGTGTTGCAGTAGCAGAGTCGCCATGAATTAGTTATGCATGAATACTTGAATGGGTATCTTCGTCATGTTCTTAGAAGCTTCAGTTGAATAAGTGAAGTGATATTGAAGAGAACTTTAATGTATCTCAATGTTTTGAGTGCAATTCAATTTATCTAGGACTATAAAAGGTATAAAAAATATTTACGCAGTACACCTAATACATTTATGTTATTTTGTGATATTACATGGAATGTTACTCAACACAAACTAATCGTAGTTCATAACAATATTAATCGTTCACCTTTGCTTGGCACAATTACTACCATCCATTCGCACCATCTGACATTTAAACTGACAAGACTTTTCTGGATTGTGTCAAGTTGTCACTTGTCGCTTCCAATTTTCAGCTCCAGTGTAATTTGTTCACAAGGCCGATAATTAGTACGGTTTGTGTGTTTTCAATGAACTACTTATTTACCAGAGAGTAGGCATGTGTTATTTATTTTTCGTAGTACCTTGGTGCGTCACCGTGTCATTATTTGATGCACTAACAATATATACTTATTTTTCATAGTCACGTTTTTATTTGACGTTCTCGTTCTCCCCCCTTTCTGACTTAACACAAAACTACTAACTTATTGTATGAGCCATGTTCTGGAATACGAAACATTTTTGCTTAAATAAAACGTAAAATATTTCTATAATGGGGATTCCACAAATTTTTCTAATTCCTGACTTGTGTCGAAAATTAAAAATATGTACATGTGTATAAAAATATGACGAAGATCACTCAATAGTGTACCTGTACTGCATAAAATTGCAGTTTATCCCCCATCAAATCACGTCTTGATATTATACATGACAAGCCTTCCTTGTCACAAGCAGAGACGCTGCGCTGCTACTGCTACAATCATTAACACTCCATCACTTGATTCTTGCGTTCATTGATGGTTCAATATATGTGGCTAATGGCATGTACACCGTGAACGTTTCATAAAAATTCTAACACAAGCGTACGTATTGTTGTATTTTTTACTCTTAAACGAGAATTGCAATACATGGCTGTAATCCGTAGATTCTTGTTGTATCATCGTCCTGTCAATAGGATGTTAGAATAATAATTAGTTTGTAGTAGCAAGTAGCAGTGCTTAATGAAAGTAATGAGTTTTCTGACGGGGTAAACTGCTGCAAAATAAAGTACGCTGTTAATTTTTCAAAGACATGTCCTGTGTTTTAAAACAGGACATAAGACATAAACTCGGTAGTTTGGAAAAACTTACTGAAATTGTAGTTAGCTCATTAAAAGCAAATCGGTATTCCGTAATATGAGGAAGCATCTAGTACCTGGTAGTACTCGCTACAGCGATTTACGGGGAAGTAAAAGAACGAATTATATGAAATACAAGTAAGACGGAATAAAACGTAAATGGCATTTCTGACAAGTATTTGCTCTGAAAACTTCAACGTAGCTTGTTATTTACATTGATAGAGATTTAATGGAAGTAAACTTTGTATTTGTTAACTAACTACTAAGAGTAAACAACTAGCATCATCATGCTCACGCACGGCATCCCCGTTTATTTGAATAGGCTTTTACATTTAGTGGAACTTTACTTTATGTGAATGGTAGCTCTCCTCAACCCCTTGTTATCTTAACAAAACAATTGGAATTGTAATTTGATATCCCATTTGATTTTATGATAATTTGTCAAGTTTACATTTCCAAAAATTATTGGTTTATTAGTCATTTTAGATAGATCTATGTGGTTGGTTTATATAAAAGCATCGCAATCATTCCAAATTCATTCTTGTTCTCTTTCAGTCGCGGTTGCAGTGCAACTTGAGGTTTTGAACAGTGTACTGTAGACCACAGCTACATAATCGTAAAACTTCTCCGATTCTCCAGTGACCAGTGACACAACAATCGGCCTATATAAATTGTGTTATATATGTCAATGTGATTCCAGCTAGATAAAATGGGGAATTTTGTTCAAGAGAGCTTTTTGTGCAGCGTAGTAGCATCTTTACTGGTATTAACAGTATGTCAAGACCATTTTCGGAAACCGTGCGATGGATACGAGCAAAGGTAATAAAAGATATAGATAAATCTTTAAGAATATATTATAGTTTTACGTTTTAAACGCTTGATTATGATTGATATTATATAATTTGTTAACTAAATTAACTGCATTCCAAATCTTACTGTGGGGCGTCGTGTTACATTTTGACGTAATTGATTTTCCCCACAGTGAAATCTACTGTTACGGAGATTTTCTGCATACTGTGCAAAGCGCTAAACTTTACAAAGACCAAAAATCGTTTGTCGACCGTCCTTTAAAATATGAGCCTGGTGAAGTTTTAAGAAAATTTGAAGAACTTGGAATTAAAGGGGAACATTTAACGCCATTAGAAAAGCAGAAGTTAACAAAATTCTTAGACGACAACTTTGAGCGCAATGGGACAGAATTTGAACCATGGAATCCTACTGATTGGGTGACAAACCCTTCCTTTCTGAAGAGTATTCACGATAAGGACCTGCGTCAATGGGGCTTCGATCTCCATGCTTTTTGGAAACAACTTGGAAGGAAAATTCGCATGGACGTTAAAACTCATAGGTCGAGACACTCTATGTATTACGTATCCCACAAAGATCACAACCTCCTCTACTGTTGCCAATGGTGGACGCTTATTTCGAAGCGACAAACGACACTGAGTTTATTCGAGAAAATATTCAACTAATGATAACGGAATTCGATTTCTTTATGGATAAACGCACGGTTACATTTCCCCACCACGGTAAATTGTACACCATGGCACGTTATAACGTTGAGTTGACGGACCCCCGACCAGAGTCGTATAGGTTTGTCTGCACACATTTCTTTGGGCTCTTTATGTTGTTATTGCAGTGTTGATAAAAGTAAAACACTGACATTTGCTATTTTATTTCAAGGGAGGATTTTGAACTGGTCCATTCACTAAATTGGACAAAAAAAGAGGAAGAACTGATGTATTCCAATCTCAAGTCCGGGGCTGAATCTGGTTGGGATTTCTCTAGTAGATGGTTTGTCATGGATAACAACGACAGCGTAATTGAAGGTGGGGTCATTTGAGACAACACTCCATGCTACTGCCGCAGATCCATGTTAATTTTTTTAGTGTTACAAATTGTTTAATCGTGGTAATTACAATTTTTTCAGGAAATCTTACACATACAAAAACCAGAGACATTATTCCAGTTGATCTTAACAGTTTCCTTTATTGGAATGCGATACTGTTAGAAAAATATTGTTATGTGGTTAGTTGACATTATAACCGTTCCCTTTTCCATTATTTTTCTGGGGACTATCACAAAAATTACATGTAAATTTTACAAATTGGTTTACAACTAGGTAAGCAATGTGTCAATTTGCGATCCAGCTACATACAGGAAGAAAGCTGAGGAATGGAAAACAGCTATTCACGATGTACTATGGGATGAGGAGGCTGGAACCTGGTTTGATTTTGACTTTATTCGCCATAAAAAACGCAAGCAGGTACGATAATTAAGTGACGAAGTCACTTATTTGAATTACACCCAATCAAATCGAAAGTAGATCTTGGCGATAGGAGACGTTTACAAAGCAGTACAGAATTATCACTACTTTGTTCATTTAACTCCAATACATTCCATTGACATTTCAGTTTTTCCCTACAAACCTTACACCACTTTGGGTAAAGGCTCATCACGGCGATATAAATGTTGTAGCAAAAAGGACAGTAAATTATTTGCATGAGAGTGGAGCAACTAACTTTCCCGGCGGTGTGCCAACATCTATGTTGCAAACTGGACAACAATGGGATTTCCCCAACGTAAGTATAATTTTAAAAAGTTAAAACAAAATCCTTTAATGTTATTTTATTTGAATGGTCCCAGGACCAAAAATATATATAACTTCGTTGGAATATTTGTGTCGCCAACAAACGAACAAAACCAGGTTTTTACATACAATCTCTTACCAGAATTTTTTAACACTTGAAACTACAGGGTTGGCCACCACTTCAGCATATTGTTGTGGAGAGCCTGCAAGAAACAAATGAAGCCTCAGCACAACACTTGGTAAGTTTTTTAAAGGAAAATTTTAAAGTTTTTTAAATTTTTTTAAAAAAATGTAGTAACGTCAGCGTCAGCAAAATACTAATGAATATTCATTTTTATTACTCATAAACTTTATTAGGCATTCGAATTGGCAGAAAAATGGATACGCTCGAATCACCTTGCTTATATGCAAACGCATGCCATGTTCGAAAAGGTAAGATTCATAGTTTGTAAAACAAACGTTATGTTTATGTAAGGAATTATTGCGACAATAATAACATGTCTGCGACGGCTAAATACTATAAAATAAAAAATATATAGCTATAAAATGCATTTGATTTTTTCTAGTACGACGTAACAATTTTGGGTGCTGCTGGCAGTGGAGGTGAATACGAGGTGGTGGTAGGGTAAGTTTACAATGCAAAATGTATTTTTAAGGTATATAAATGCGATACGACAAGGGATTTATTTTTACTGTTATATTTTCTCCCCAGGTTTGGTTGGTCCAACGGAGTAATATTGGACTTCCTTCAAAAATATGGTGACAGACTGAAGCCAGTTTCATTACCATTACCCCACGTTTCATCGTCAAATAACATCCACATTAAAAGTGTATGGCTGATTATCTCATGCATTATAATATCCCGTTTTTAAATATTGTTGTTTGCTTGAAAAAGCACATTGACAGCATGACAAAACTACAAAGAATATATTTACATTAGCTGTAGTTAAAACTGTATATAGTAGTAGTTTAATATTTAAAAGTTAGTCTACTTCTTACTGTGATTTTTGATTTATTATTGTAACTCTCTAGCCCGATTTCAATACTGTTTACAAATGAACAAAAAGAATCAATGCATTTCAATTAAAGTTTTGTACATTACAATTGTTTCAAATTATTTTTTGCATGTTGCATGAAACCATTATTTTTCGTTCCATGTAAGACACGCTATGAACCAAATACATTTTAGATACATTTTACAAAATCCCTAGCATGAATTTCTATAATTTGTAACGTATGTTTTTAAATGGCTCACGATCTCTTATATTATATTATATCCTTTTAGAGGACTTACCAACGTGGTGTAAAGTAATGGGAAAAGCAATTTTCTGAAAAAATACACGAGTACGGTAAGTAACACTACACATTTTTTTAGATTGATTTTTTTCCTACTGAGATTCTTCTACTTACGTTATATTGTTTGTTCATGCTGAAGAACAAGACTCTGTACTATCAGGACAGTGTAAAGGCAAGTCAACAAATTCCGTCTCTTTCATTACACCGGCTGTATACCATGAAAATCCAAAGGAAGAGTCAAATTCGCCATCGGAAGCACCTCCAAACTTCACGGCCTTGAGGTTTGCAAAGTTCTAACAGAAATGCATGTGTTTTTTAATCAAGATTACATCAAAATACTTATGCTTATGGCTTAAAATTGTTAGATCAGACGAGAGAAAAGTATTTCAATGATGTTTTCTGAACGCGGCCACAGCCTGGTTACTTCCAAGAAAAAAAATCATACCTGGAAGGTTTGACCTTCGTTACCACTTCCATTTTTTAGGAAAACAATGTTTTCGTACGGCAAATGACGACAAGGTCTCACTCTGAGCAGCTTCAAATCTTCAAATGTTAGAAAAGCTACATTAAGTAATTGTATTTTATAAATATCTGACCGATTTTAATTCTGTATTTTGACAATGCTAAATAGTAATAGTAAACACGAAATTAATGAAGTTTTTTTTACAAAGCAAAGTATACTTAAGCAGGAAGGAGTAACATGAATGTAGGAGCGTAATATTTTTCATACACTTTGGAATATTAAAATTCAGAAAAAAATAATGAATGAGTCATACATACGTTGGAAAGTAATCGGATTTGTAGAACCTTGACATACTTGCTTCATCTGGAAGTTGTTGGAATGACTTTCAACATTTCTATGCCCTGATTGGTCCTATAGTTGTGACAATAATGATCATGATTTTACAGAAAATATATGGTTAAAAATATTATTTTGCCTCTTCCTAACCTGCATGAGTGAACATGGAATCCATCTTACCATTTCTTTTTTGCTTTTCAAATCAAGGGTTTGTTCATCTTTTCCGTGGCATTCAGTACAGGACGTAAAACTCTTCTTCGCTACAGCTGCATTAAAACATGGTATCAGCTTGCAAATCACGTTAAACAAACTTTTGTCACAATATGCCAATTGCAAAGTTTGAAGGGATGGGAAAAAATGTACAAGACGCGAGAAAGAATCGGGATCGATGAAGTCAAGTTTAAATGCGGTTATTCCCATGTGGGATTCTAAATTTTGAGGTAACATGCCTTTCCAGTTTGATCCGTTGGGAGAAACTTGAATCGACAAGTGTCTAAGCCTAGGAAAATGTTTGAGAACTTGTGCGAGGTTGGTTATCAATGGTTTTTGTACGTGAAGTACTTCCAAAGAGGAAAGATTTACGGGAAAAAGCAAAATAGATGGAGATGAGTAATTGAAATTCCAGCAACTACACATATCTAGTGTTTCTTTTGCTAAGTCCGCACACACAGAGAAATTTTGCTTATTAAAATTTTTTGTATTATTTTTAGAAAGGCCCAAATCATTATAATTGTACACATCGTCTTCCACTTGAATGAGTTTTAATGACTTTAAACTCGCCCTTTGTGTCTCAATAAACTGTTTTAAAAGTAGGCCGGATGTTTGCAGAAATTTATGTTCCAATCTCGTAGGAGGATGCATTATTAGCATCAATGATTCTAAAGACAAGTCCAATTTTAATAATGTTTGAATCAGCTTTTCGTTAAATCCAATGTTTGAATATTGGCGTAAACTGAGATATTTTAGGTTCCTGCATTCATTGGATTGCCCTTGTCTGCGTTTAAAGAGCTTGAGTGGCTCATCAACAATATTTGAGATATTTAACTCCACTACATTAGGAAACGCACGAAATACTTTACTGAGCTGAAATCGTGCGTTTTTCCCAATATCAAAATGCAGATGTCGGATACCTCTGTGAATAAACGCTTCGTTATCAATATTTCTATCGGAACTGGAATCAGAGTCAGAACTACCCCCGCTGCTTTGGCTTTGTGCACAGTTTCCCTGCTCAGGTACATAATCCATCGATAGAAACACAAAATCAGGGTGACAGTGTTGGTTGGGAATGCCGCGCTCATTGAAACCCTTGTTTTTGTCAGAAGAGATGAAGGTTACAGAAAATTGAACTAAGTGTGGTAGGTTCTTTAGAATTTGAAATATATAAGTGCGTTGTGTTGTGTATAAAATTTCCAGTTTCAACACGCTCACGGTGTTTTGCATACCATGCAACATTTCCCTCAGTAATAGAGTATCCATATTTGAAAGTTTGATGAAACACTTTTCCACACGAAAACTCGCACATGTTTTCAACTTTTGCAGAACGAAACGTATCTCATCAATGTTCTTCACCGTAACTGTACAACGGGACTGCAGCTCGTTCACTACTAGTTTTCTCCAAGTTTTGGAAACAATGGCGCAGGTACAAAGATATGAATATGGAAGAGTTTCAAAAACTATTGCCAATGCCTGGAATGAATACGTGAATTTAGAGATAAAAATGCTTACGTTTTTTTTTACTAAACTGCGTGATATTTTCTCACCTCCATGAAATTATCTCCTTCCCGCAGCCATCTCCAAGTTGGATGAAAATGCGATTTATTATTTTTCGTCGTCACTGTAATGGTATTCATATTGTGTTTCACGACAAATTCCACTTACTTAAATGTACATAAAACTAAAAATAAAATAGATGGGATACTGGGAACAAATTCTATCTTATGATTAAAGGGATGCAAAAGAAATGACAGAATATCTTGATTGCCTCCCATTTGAGGAATTTTGAGACGAGATGAAATCTCGACCTCTGTTATTTATAATATATCAACATTCAATTTTGTTACAGCATTCACAATATCGACTTAAAGAAGCCCCCGTTTGTCAAATAACTTATTCTTATTAGAAATTCACTATACGTAAAAGACATCATATATATGTACGTGTTATTGTAATTCACTGCTTTACGCATACACATATGTGCAAAAAAACTTGAGTCTTACTGCTCGTTTCGCTCTGAATAATTTGCACCCATTAAGAACAATCATGGTGTACCTAAACTCCTATATTATTGTACTGCAATGACAGGTGTGCGAATATTCAGTAAGGAATAGAGAATCAGTCACTAGCTAAAAAGTTGCCTATTTAATATCCGTTTTTAACATTAGCGTTGAAGCTGCCTTTAACCATTGGCTAGGTATTAGCAGGTTTATTATTCATTCTACTTAGTACGTATATAATGTAAAAACTGCATTCCTGTAAATGACAACAAAATATAAGACGGATAGAACATAAAAAGCCACTTACGAAGTTGAGACATTATTGTAATACTTGTAATCAATCATAATCACGGATCAGAACATATACAACAAATAAGATAAATTGAAAATTTGGCATCAACTACTTGCTAATGCATCCTAGATCTATACCATGAAACAGAATATTCCTACGTTGTATATACTCGTAACAATAAGCCATAAAAGTAGTTATTCTAACAAAAGAGGATAATGGTTTAGTTTTACGATTTATTTGTAGCTTACAAAAAAATCTCACAATAAATTTAACTTATTTGATCGCATCCTTACCACAGTACAAACGATGCTACACTGCACAAAATTGTTCGTAAATCGTACTGCAACATACATACTACCATTACCATACGATGGGTAGTCATTTTGTCCAATGTCGAAATTGCAAAGCTTTTGTGTTCCATTCATAAGAAAAACAGATTATTACTCAAACTTCGGTTTGGTACCGCCTGTATTCGACTAACAAGTTGTCCTAATTTGTGGGAATACTAGAAGAAAAAAGTTTCAAGTTTTTCCTTTAATTTTTAGTTCTTTGTCAATTACACTTGCTGGCGCTTTACATACAACAACTGAGATATGAACATGAATATAATATTCATACTTAACCGCATTAAGGAATTACTTCGTTATTGACAATACCTGGATAACAGAAGGCACCTTGACACTTCCCGACCAATTGTAGTACATAAAAGTTAGCGCATAAGCAATTTGTTGCATACAATCGGGTTTTGTCCGCTTCGTTTCGTATATAACGGAATAATGAGTGGGGTTTACCGTTCCCTATTAATGAAAAACAAACAAAATATTTTTCCGAAACCGACACAAAAGTATTAAGGTATATGTTAATAATAATAATATGCATAATATATTTATTATCTAGTAGATAGCATTACGAAATTTGGTTATTCCACTGAACACAGCACAATGTTTTACAACTTTAAAAACATTAGTTACTTAAAAATATTTCTCAGGTATTTTCATCAATCATAACGTCAATAATGGTATTACCTGGCGCACTTGTTGAGACACAATATAAAAATCATATCTAGACGATTCAGTGATGCCATTATCCAACACTGTTCCACTTGGAGGATTCTCAATGTTCTTGCCCTGTTTAAATAACAGTTAACAGTTTATCTATATAGCACACATAAAAATTAAGCCAGCATATCAAGGTAAGCAAATATTCCGAAACATAAGCACAAGAAGATTACTCTAATAAACAGCAATAATTTCATAACATATATTGTAATTGCATGCATACCTCAGACATAATAAATATTTTTTCCGGTATTCGTTTCGCGACACATACGTAGGAGAAATTAATTCCTTTTTTAATTTCCATCACAGAGTCTTCTCGTAATACTTCCAAACAGACATCCACCTCGTACTTCTTCAAAATTTCGAACGTCCCAACATTTCCCCCATCGCGATAAAATATTATGTGGTCAGGCAAGTCTCCAGCGTTGCACTGTTGTAACAAAATATGTATATAACATTGATTCGAATATTTTGTTGAATAATTTACCCAACAACTTTTGAATTTTGGACGAATTATTTCCCTTAATCATGGTTACTTCGTTAGTCCTACCCTACCTTTCTATAAGCTTGAAGCGCATCTTTGAAAATGACTCGTAGCGATGTGCAAATTTCTTGATGGATAGGCTGAAGACTACATCTTGCAAAGTACATTGTACTAGTTGCATTTAATGTTGCCACAAGTGCAATAACACTAGGATTTTTTCGGCTGGGATCATGAGCCGCATCCATTCCAACTATCATTGTTTTTTTCTTTGAAAACATGACAAAAACATCGAACAGAGCTAAATTTTTGGAAATAGATTTTTAGATATTATGTAACTATATATGAATTAGACAATCTCACTATTTTCGGCATTTTCAAACCCCATAATGAGCCGCCCAGCTTGCAGTTAATTTGTAGGCATATGTTTATCATAGATTGTTTGATTGATCGTTGATTTAGTGTTCTTGACAAGACACATTGAGATGGAATCGAAGCTATAGTTAAACAGTATTTTTTCACTGCCCTGTAAATATCTTCACGGCGAAAGGGTAGTATAATTACCACAAATTGAAGCTGTAGATGAAAAATCATGTGTTTTATAGATTGACATACTCATGAAAATACAAACAAAATTTTACCAGTCAATTACCTTCTCATGGTGTTTACAAGAAGTTTCCAATGCTTTAACAAACAGCGACGGAGTGATCATTTCCCGGTTACTATCTACTTCAATGATTTCTCCACTTGTCCTTAATTGAATTCCCACACTAGAACAAGCTTCTTCATACTCCATTAAAAAATTTCGGGCGTGTTCCAATTCCTTCCGTACACAGAAAACAAAAAACTTCACCACTGATACCTGTTAGCATAAGTAAGCACTATTAGTAAAATATTGCATTGTGGTGTATCATTGTGTATTTGAACATAAAAGTTGAAGAAAACACATTTACTGGATTTAAACAAGACCGGGATGCATCTTTACTGAAATTCGTTGAAATTAATTTTGGATCACTCGTCGCATCAAACATCAAGGCCGGAGGATTTATTCTTCTTCCAGTGACAGCCAGTATCTCACTGTCAAGTTCCAATCCCCAATGTGCCAAAATATCTTTAGACTTTGTTGATCCTATTTAAATGGTAACCTTCATTTTATTTTAGGTTGTGTTGTACCTCAATTGCAAAGAATTTATACAGTTCATATAAATATGTATTGTTAATAGTAAATTAGGCTAAGACTGATGTCAAATTTACGGGTGATTTCTTCAATAAGCTCGTTCATTGCATTTATTCTTAATCTGGGATTAAGTCGGGTGATAGCGCAGATCTCTGTTACCAATTTTTTGTTAAAGCGTTGTACAGAGGTGAGACCAGTTGTGTAGCATAGCTCTGGAACTAGGGCTACAGCTCTTACAGCTTCCATTGGAGGGTTTGGATGACCAACATTTCTTGGTCGGATGGTGGAAAGCACCATTGCTTGATTCAAGTCGGTCACGGTAACATTGTACTGTTTTTTAAAGTATTCTGCATACGTGATCTGCGGTATGTACAAAACTCAATATGTATATACTTCCGATGAAGACATTCTATATTCTTAAACCTTTTTTATGACCTCTCTTTTCTTGAAACAGAAGGTACTGCTTGGAGTAAGATCCCATGCTACATCATCAATTTTGTAACATTGATTACTATACTGGCATAAAACAATCTTCCCAATTACAAATGTGGCAAACGATTCCCGAAACATTTTTACATTCTCTTCCTTGTCCTTCATCTGTTTACTATCATAAAACAAAAATTGTACCTTTGACATCTGACATGGCGCGTCATCATGCCACATATAGAAATATATGAATAAACACGGCACATACTAAAAATCATATAAAGTTTCCGTCCTCATAACGCGACTGGGTGTATCAAACATCACCATTAATCCATCGTCCTTCATTTCAACACTTAATGCGACACCCGGCCATATCTGAAGTCTGCAACGTTTATTTTATGTGAATAACAAAAGACTATATAGTTAGTATTGTTAAATAAAATATAAACAATACGAGTCTTTGCTACCTTTCTCTTGGTAAATCTCTAACATCCGATAACTTATAGAAGCCTCTTCGTATTTCAACAAAACCATGATTCAAAAGGATTCTTTGAAAAAGACAATTGTAAAATTGCGTCAGCTCAGCAGGATTCTCTCTCACAGAAATAAATTTAATAGTTATTGCCACAGTGGTGGAATCATGATCTGGGTGGATGCACGTAATTACACTGACCTATGTAAAAAAAATATTGAGATGTAAAGAGTTTCCAAACCTGATCACATTGTCAAAATCAGAAACATCGTGTAAAAGATTAAAATAAAATATTTAACCTTGTCCGTCAACTGTTTTGGCAAATATAACGTGTGTCCATCAAAGGAACTGACATATCCAATAACTTTTTCCAGTTGCTTCATCATTCTTTTCTTCAATTTAGTACTTTCAAGTGTAGGCTCAAAAGATACATGATACTGGAAAACTGGAACAACTGATGTCCTATTCAGTTTTACGAAATTGGTTAGACATTGACGCCTGCAAATTGAGATATTGGAGTATTGCATTGCCATTTTCATTGTTATGGGGTGAAACAAAAATACCAACACGTGGAATGTGAATCCCCCTAAATACTAATAAAATAAAATACCTCTCGCCACTAACTCCCACTGTTTCACTAGCGTCATAATCTTTCACATGCTTCAATTGAGTTCCAGCGTGAGTGTGCGACTCCAGAGAAATTGAACCACTACATGGTTTTGGTTTAGTGACATTGGCCCTATCAACACCCTGTTCTGGGGGTTCCAACTTCTCCACTAACATCGAATCTTCGGAAACTGAAGTTTTCTCTGAGATGTCAACTAATGGCTCCTATTAACAGCAAAACAGGTAACCAGGTTTGATGCATATCACGACAATCCATTGTCAGACTGTCGATGATAATAATATTTACTAGTAACATACTGTTTTCCTGGTACTTGGTAGTATCGGGCGATATCCTCTGCCGCGACCACCGCGTCCTTTTCCTATTGCCACAACTGCATGATGATGCGGTTCCATTGTTGTTATTTTAACTTTTATACGTTATTTTTCTAACCTTCACACACTGTTGAAGATGAACTTTTAATTACTAAATGCTTTGTATAATTCTTGTATGCACTACACTACACTACACACTCGAATAAAAACTTTTGATACACACGTTAAATTTTAAACGATACCACAATGTATCATATATGTAACGTATCATTACCATTACATATCATTAAACACGTAAACAAGTTGTAATTAAGTTTAATTTTGTATTCAATGACGTATTAAAGTTTAGGATATTCATGGAAAAAGTGTTTAAACATAAATGGTCATACCCGGTTCTTCACTAACATTCATCAAACAAAACTAAAGACGTGTACCTCTGCATGCAGTGATGCAGTAATCTTTTTTATTTTCCCATCCAAGGACTTCGAACGAGCACATATAACCAGCATGACATGGTCGTCGTGCTTTCAACATCGTTGCATTTGCATACGTCTGGTTCTGATTTCACTACTACGGCTATCATCATTCATCATACAATTTGAGGACTGAGAACTACCAATTACGCAATATGTAAATGCAATAACATCGAGAGGAAAAATTGATACACAAAAATGAGCGTCCTTCAACTCTACTGGACGTCGCGCCTTAACCAACCTACACATAAAGGTCTACAATTTCTTAGTTCGGTAGGACTTCGGACCAGCTAGTGTGGCACTAATATAGTATCACGGTCGTATGTCGTGTCGTGTCATTGAGTCCTATTCCAACAGCGCAAACGTTTCCGTTCTGGCGTTGCGTTGATTGTAAATTGTAGTGAATGCTAAAGACTGATAAGATGACGTATAAAAATTAAGCAATGATATCTTGTAAAGTTTTATTGTAAATTTTATTATCTTTTTACAAATTCGTAATTTTAGAAAGATACAGCCAAGTCATGTAGTTTTGCAATATTACAAATGAATAGCGTTCTATTAAGTTTTGAAATTTCGAACAGCAACGTTATCTGCTAGAACAGTAACAGGTCGCACAAGCTGTCGTTTTTTGAGACCCTCGTATTGAAATGATGCAGTGGCACATTTTCTCACATTTTCTGAGGCTTCCTGGAAATCGTACGGACCAAAAATTATAGGAAAATGGACCGCATTTGCCCCCGCGTGTCGCCTATTAGTGTTTTGGTGGATTTGAAATGGGTTAAATATAAAAATAAAATTAGCATTAAAAGTTATATTTGTATATTAAATGTTATAACGGTTTGTTTATGCATTAACTACTACCAGCGTCCCAAGAATTGCTCCAAGAAGTCCTCGCGGAACAATTGGAAGAAAAGCAAAATAGAATCCTCATTTGGATAAAAATGAGCATAGCATCGGCTATAAGTTGTAGAAAACATCCACCATACAGTGTCAATTATAACATCTACGCCAACATCTCCACCGGCGTTGATTTCCTCATCAAATCTTTCCTTAATTTGCATAATTGGTTGGTCGCCACCATCCTTTCCTTCATACGTTTTCGCCTTAAAATTTTTGAATATGAAAATTGTTCAAATTATTTTGCCACAGACTACATTCAATTTGTTTATAGAATCGAATGCTGTGCATAATGTGGAAGATTTTTTATTTGTCAATACTATGCCGCATTGTGTAGATATTTCAATTGGAGAGATTGCATTTGCACAGGTTGACAGCAAATCTGTGATTTCTTTCCACATTGCTGCTCGCTGTTCAGGTGTCGTTGCATTGCCACTGACGGTAGTCGGTTTTTTGGAGAGATAATACAAGTACAGATTTTTTGCAGCATTCAAAAATGACTCTGAGATGACGTCATCTTTGCAAGTAGTTTTGGTAATGAGGGATATCGTATCGATCACCGTCTTTTTCCATCCTAACTCTGCTTTCAAGTGTGAGACTGAATCTGAATTTAGACCATATGCTAAATTTACGAAAGAAAGTTCCAACACTTCGCTCTCTGTCAAGGCATCTGCCCATACTGGACCGGAGCCGTTAGTGCTCCCGGAGAAGGCTGGGACTCGTGTGCAAACTTCTTTTTTGTAACTTTCATACAATTCAGCGTCTATTTCTTCTGTAGTTGGGGGAGGTGGAAGAGTTGTTAGTTCCTGTCCTGAAAGATTAAACCAAAAGGTCTAATCAGGCACTAGCCATGTTTTTTAATCCATTTTTAAAAAATGTTTGAACAATTTGGAAAGCACTCTAGCACACTCACCTTTAACATTGCTTGAAAAAAATAAAAATGTGATAGCGATCACAGCTGGAAACGTAATCATTCTCGCAAGCTTTGTTGATTGGCCTAATAAAACTTGAGAAGTTAAAGTAGTTTTCGGCTGTTAAAATTGTTAAAATTAGTAATAAACAACCGAAAGTTATATATTAACTATTAACTTGAATACAATTTGTTTCACTATTGTGATGATAAAATGGTTCAAGCTGGTACCTGGGTGTATTGCAATATTACAACAATTATTTTTATTAACGGTTCTTTATTATGTAGATACGTATATGCATACTTATTACGATGAAATTTTCGCAACGGTTTTATGTATCAGGTTTGGTTTATTGGAGCAGTCAAGTGTAACAGTGAGAGAAATTCAGTGGTATTTCAATATGATTAGTTGTTGCACAATACGCTGACTTTTCTTTGTGTTCGCCTCAGCTAATCAATAGTTCGGAGAAATCACATTAAAAGCAAGAATTACCAGCGTTTCATGTAAAACTATCAAATTCGCAATAAATAGAAAGTAGGTATGTATACAATAGACATTGGCATTATACGTTTCGGTATTGTTAAGGATTATCACAATTCTTCATAATAACATTCTGTGTATAGGGAAATCTAGCCAGTCTTCCAAAATGCCAAACTAACGCGTGTTATTGACTGTTTGTTCCAAGTTTTACGACCACGCATACACATCTATAGATCATTCTAAAGTTCACCGGCTCGTTAAAATATCTCTTTTGTACTACGTTACACGCCTATGTCATAATTAGTAATTTTGCAACATACACGTGTAGGTACATGTAGGAGGTTTATTGTTCCCTGTAGCGTAATTGTAATTATGCGGAATGACTCGCTGTAGTTTTCTTACGTTACGTATCTTCCCTTTTAGCACATCAGTTTTGCGCAATCAAATCAATGCAATGTCAACGGCAGCTTTTCTAGGGCTTTGCCAAATCTGGTATTTGCAGTGCTGTGGTAATACATACCACTTTACCCCAAAAGCTGCTGGTCAATCGCGCCGTGCAACGGACAATCAGCAGAACGAGATTGCAACCAGACTGCACGTCGAATGGAACGAGACTGCCTGCCGCATGCAACTAGACGGCAAGGCAGTATTCATCAACCGCCAAAATGTA
>JAHZNE010002306.1:0-13420 GCA_027744055.1 Callyntrura sp. NNG-2020
ACACTCTCTTATTTCAACATTTAAAAAAAGGAATAGAGAAAAAAGGTTAATAAAATGGCTGATTGTGTGGTTGTTTGTGTGATGCAGATTATATTTGAAGCTCATTTCTCAATACGAGAGCCAGATTAATGATTTGATAACAAGGTAATAAGTAGTGTGTTATGTGTGCGAGTGAAGTGAGCGTTAGAGCGTTGTTCTTGGTGGTACATTTTTTCAACTTTTTTTATTCGTCTTGATTATTTCTTGGTATAATTTAGAGTTTAAAGGGATTATAATGTTATCCGCTTTAACTCTCGTCGTACGTCGTACTTATTACGGCACTGGTGGCAATAAAATGAAATTGGTGATTATTATTATTGTTATTATTATTATTATTTTGAAAGGCATTTGTGCATGTATTTTATATGACGACTGCATGCAAAATAGTAATCATTTCCCGCTGTTGCTCTTCATCCTCGTACTATTTCTCTTTACCTTTCTGGCAGAGCGAGAGTTTCTTTGTGGTCCTCAAGCTTGAAACTTCATATATCCTTTCTTCTGGGATATACTCTATGCACATATTACTCTCTTATTTTTTTCTGGTTGATCGTGACAAAAAATGTTGTTTTGATTCCTGTGGGAGCTAATAAAAAATCCAGTCTTGTTCTGGTTTCTTTGTAAAAATGACGACGCATCAAGAAAGAAACCTATGAACCACTACAACCACCACCACCACCGCTGAGGAAAAGACCGGACTAGACTAGATTGTTTGTATGGAGAAGTGTAAGCGCGATAAGATGAAGTGATGCTGGGGCAAAAAATGGAGAATGCTTTCACGTAGGTATGCGCTGCGCACCACTCACAAGGGTATATAGTTTTAGAAGTTAAATTCATAATAATTCTAATAATCAAAAAGAAATAAAATGAAGAGCTAATATGAAGGTACATGGAGGGGATTACGTAATGTGTGTTATCACCACTATTGCTTTGCGAGGGAACATGTTTATCATATTTACCACCACCACCACCATTTTTTACTAGTGCTATGCTGCCACTGCTGCTACATCTTTAACAAGATACCCAGCAATATATACCATTTGCTGTTGGTTGTTGGCACCACCGTCGTACCGTCGTACCGTCGTCATTTATTATTGTCTTGATAGTCATCCTCTCTCTGGTCAGAGAAGAATGAGCCGTCTTATTCTCTGTACAGCTATGTTGATTGAATGAAATCAAGTGAAAGAAATCAGAGCTGACTTGAGTGGTCAACTGGCATCAGGCCTCAAAGTAAATTGGCCAAGTCAACTTATCTCTAAGCTCTCCTCTCTCTCTCTCTTTCCCTCTCTCTCTTTCTGACTCTGGCCGAATATTTTATTTGTTCCTTGAATTTGCCAGGTACACACATTTCATGGTACTACTGTGATCACTACGACACGGTAATGATCCTGTCCTCGTCCATTTTCTCCATTATTCCTGCATAGACAGCGTAACAAACAATCTCTGATAAAAATTTAGATCGGATCAATGCGTCAAGCCGGGCTAAACACAAAAAAACGGGGAGAGAGATAGATAGAGCGAGGGCATCGTCCTCCGCGAAAGACGTTCCATTCCATTTTGACTCTCTTTGATTTTTAAAAAGAAAAGAGTCCCGTGTGTGCCGGCCGATTACGATTGCCGTGTGACGTGTGATCAATCTCTTGAAAGAGAGAGAGAGAGAGACAACACATGCTCATTTTTTGTCTTCTTTGTCTGTATTTTCTTTTCTAGAGAGCTTGTGTGTGACTCAATTCTTTTTTGTGATGTACATGATCACCCAATATGTCTTCTCTTCAATTTATCTCTCTTTACCTGTCTTCAATATGCATATAATCGTGCAATGTCGACTAAAAACCACCGTTTCAATAGCATTTGTCGTAATATCAATACCTATGACCAAGTTACCTAATGGGATTGCTTGTTGCGTGACAGTAAGAATAGCTAGAAACCACAAAAAATTAGTAAACGCTCATGTTTTCTCACACAGACTAGATCGTTTTTCCATGTGTAATCCTACAAATGGCTGCATTGAATGCCCATATTATGTATGCAGTTTCTAATGACAACAACGGACATGTTGATTACAGGGTCAAACTTCTTCATCCTGGGTTTCGTTGGACAGAATATCATAGAAATCATTTAATTTCTCCAGGACATACTTTTTCTACATAAATTGGAGAGAGATCAAACGCAAATTGGATGTTTTTCGATTTCACGAAATTGAGATGAGCTTGTTGTGCAACATGCACATGCGCAGTCAACAAATTACGGCACTTACAGCCCGCGTCCATGCATTATTCTTCTGTTTCTAATAACATGTTCGTCTTTATGCAAATGACCTATCTCTGGTGTGTGTGTCTGCTGGATGCTGCTGGATCGTGTGCAGAGTTTTAATAAAAAACGGAACAAAAAGTTAAATTATATGATGGTTGACGGGAAGATCAGGTAAATGTGTGAGGTGAAGTGCGAGAAATTTTGTGTTCGTGCCCATGTTCTTACATGAGAAGGGTGACCGCCAGAAAACCAAAGGTTGGCATGGCAAAACATGAAAAAGGCAGGGATAGTATATTTGAGTGAAAGCAGCAATTATCGTCTTTTCCAAAATGAGTATGCTAATTAGTAGAACGTGCACTGCTGGAAGGGGCATCATTTCCGTTGTTTCCGAAGTAGGTACCAAACACCAAACGTTTATAACTTTTGTTCTCTCTCTCTCTCCCTTGTTATGATGGTTGATGGTGTTCTCTTGAATTCTACGGAGAAAATGGATGTCGTACAATATAAAAAAAACTGACGCCATCAAATCATACATGTTTTTTTCTTCAACATATACAGCGGAATGACAAATTGGCGTTGCTATTTCTGCTTAGCATTCTTTCCCCTACATAAACATAACGTCCCCAATTGCACATCAACATCAACACACCAGAACCGTGAAGATCGTTGGAAGATCGAGTGATTTTTGACTGTTTGTTCACGATTTGCCCCTTTATAAACCTCTTTCTATAATGTACCGCGTGCACATCATCGCTCTGATTTGATTGCTTTTGGTTATTTCGAGTTTACACCACCATCATCATCATCATCGTCATCAACTCGCCAGTCAAGTCAAACTTTCAATGCGCTTGATACGATCAGTACCAGTAATCATCATCATTATGTCGTTCCTCACAATACAACAGCGCGATTTTCTTTCTGTAGCGCTCTCTTACTACACACCACACATATTCATCCCTCTCAAAATAATAATGCCGGTCGGTAATGAATGAGCACCTATCTCCTACGTACAATAACGTGCCAAATCTGTAAAGAACGCAATACCAACAAATCTCAAACAAAAATGACTGACCCAATCAACCCGGTTGGTGTTATTCTGAAGAAAGGAGCCCACAAGGGAGAAAAAAAACAGGGTTTATACGGAAAACATGTGCAATAAATATGTATCGAGCGAAAACCAACAAAACTGTTAATTTAATAACAACAAAACGTAAAATTTGGCACTGAGTGGGGATTATCAAATAGGGATACATTTCGCGTCATCATCATCATCGTGTAATATCATGATGGTCAATTATTGTCGTTGTTTGTTCCTCGTTACATTGTTTATGACACGACACGATTACTTTTCTACACTCCCAACTACTGCATTTTGCTAAAATTTTTGTTTTGCTTAAAAAGTTGATTGATAAACGAGAGTATAATCAGTTTTTGGTGTAACTAGCATATCGCATCGTCGTGGTGTATATATTACGTGCAACATTGAAATATTTAGTTGAAGAAAGAACGAAGGTAATGGTCATAAAAAAATCTGATTGGATGATTGGACACTGAGGCACACCATCACAATATTGGAAGAAGTTTTAGGCCAAAAAGGCCATTAAAAAGCGCGCGCTCTTCTTTTTTCACACAAAATGAAAAAGAGTTCCGAAAGGGTGAGTTTCGTTTATTTGCTTTTTAAGGTGCCATTTATAATGAGTCAGAAAGCGAAAAAGAAATATTAATCAATCTTTTTAGCCCAGGAGACAAAAAAATGTAATCAAGATTATCTTTTATGGAGTTTTTAGAGCCGCAGTTGGGAGAGCCGTTGGAGTTTTTTGGAAAACAATGATTATTAATTTTTTTAAAGTTTTTTTTCATACTGCGCGTCCGCAATTCCATTAGAGTAACTGCCAAACATTGTGTTTTGTAAATAAAAACATGGCGTGGCCAACTGTGTATCATCGCCAACAATCACCATCATCACCTCCACCAAAGCTCCATTTGGAATGGTTTATGACGGTCATCATTATCAGTGTATCCTCATCTCTTTCTCTCTTTAGTTTGTACACGTTTAAGTGTGTAATGTAAATATTCCCAGAAAATGGGCTCCTGGTTGGCCTGTCTGTTTGTTGATGATTGGTCATTGCCCAAAATTGGAAAAACTAATTTTTCGTCAGAAAAAAAGCTCCCTTAAAAATTGTTGGAATGAATATATAATGGTGGAATATATAATGGCAGATGTGGAAAGTAATAGAGAACGTGAGTCATATCCAATATCCTTAAGTCCTTTGTTTGTGCGTAGAGTGCACTCCTTACTAATCTACTCTCATGATCATTTTTTTGCGAAATCATCTCATAAACAAAATATATGTTGATGGTCTAAAAAGAACGGTGTGCATCTTTCTGCGCAAAAAATCCTTTTACCACGCAGCAGCGGCGGCAAATGCACAAACGTAAAAGAACTCCTTTGAAAATGAATCTGGGAATGGAAACCCATAAACATGATATGATGATGACCTCCATAAAATAAATTCTACTTCAAATAATTTCTCTACTAATGGATGGTGTGACGATGTTTCATTTTGCAAGCTTAGATGATGTATGAATATTATTTAGGTAGCGAGTTTTCCTTTGAGAAAAAATTATGTCGATATAATGCGGTATATCCTGTCCTGTGCAGTTGGTTGCGTAACAGAAAGGTGGGAAAAATTACAGCTGAAAGACAGAATAGGAGGGATTCACCAATATAATGAGTTGCTGCGAGTTTTTTTGCGGGGGCGAATGGGTTTTGCCAAAAAATCTTGTCTCGGCTAAATAAGCACTGTATGCATACTTCAAACCTACTTCACAGTCATCTCCATCATCATCATCATCGTCTTATTTTGCAAAGAAAGGGAGACGTAGAGGGGCTGTACGGGCTGTCAGTTGAAAGATGAATTTGCACACGGGAGTCGTTGCATTGTCTCCATTTCTTTGATTTTTTTTGTATGATCTATTGGTCAACAACGCTTTTACACATACGCACTGGCTGGATCAAAAGTAAAGGAGGGATGATGTTACGGTTTTGAAATATTGGCAAAAATCATAAGAAGAGACACAAGCAAAAGCAAGCAAGCAGCAACTAGGCTTTTGCATTCCTTATCCCTTATTTACATTTACATGAAGTCAAAAGCAACTACCCTGTGTGTAGGCACTATATTGAATACGACATTATTCAAACACAAAACCAACCATCACGAAATCGTCGACTGTTAACTATAAAAAGTAGGATTTTATGACATTTACCTACGTGTCAGCAATAACAATAAAAATTGAGTGTTATAATTAACTGCTTTGCGTTTTAAGTTTTAGCTCTAGCCTGTGCGCACTCTCCCCGTATTTTCGCTGACAATGAGTAATTTCCTGCGAGAACAAGCACATGCAATGAGGAACAAGCAGGCTTATCGACAGAAGGAAATGTAAACTTTCTTGCAGGCATGTCATCACACAGAATCATTCAAAGCGGAACGCTAATGCAAGAAAGCCAGCAAAAGCCAACAAGCAACTTAAAACGATAAATTAAACAACTGGGAACAACATGGGTAACAAGAAGGAAAGCAGCCACTTTTCCTTGGTTTTGACACATCTCGCGAAGATGAAAATATGACACGACCACGACACAAGCATCGTTTTCAACGCACACATAAGTGAGCAATAAATGTAATAAATGATCATTAAAGATGGGGCTGATATAGGAAGGATTGGTTCGCTTTTATCTGGGCTACAACACTACTTGCTACTTCTTATTTTCCTGTCATTACGATACTCGCCTGCATACAAAGTTGCGATTAATGAAGGGGTGATGATTATAAAATGATAATGATACACAGGATGAATAAAATAAATTACAAAGAATATGCCTCATCGGACATGCATTCATTGAGACATCGAACGACTTTGTTTACTCTGAAAACAGCAAGTTTTGCGCTATTGACCTTTATACTAGCACATGTACGCACTAGCTATTTTTCCTTGCAAAACTCAGCATGCCTGCTGCTGACAACAACAGAGGGGCTGAGAAACAATCTCCGGTAATCTGGCAACCTTTCACAAGGAAGGTCAACAAATAATGTGTCTATCCAATTAGCAATGCATTGTCGTCGTGTGACCTCTAAAGAAACAAAAACAGTCACATAGCCACCTCCTGTTGCTTTCATAATTAAGCAGTCTTTCAAAGTCTTCATGACACCTAGGTATCTCTCTACCTGTAACAATTCTCCATTGAGGCATGCCATCATTGTGTGCATTGTAGGAATGCCGAAAGTATTAAAATACTAAAATAGGTATTCGTATGTTGACGTTAATTCATGTATGTAGTGCATCGTTACATGACAGTGTTTTATGGGTACACCAAACCGTCCTCTCAAATTCCTCTATGATACTTGAAGTTTATTCCACATTTTGGAATAAATGCATTACAACGGTGTTTCGTGAATATATTCACATCCATTGGATATTAATAAATTAAGGAACTGTTTATAATAATCCACTATGGAAATGAGCTTAGAATTTTGATATTCTGTTTGATTTTTTCTAAGAGTTAAGCTGTTACAGAAAACTCTCAACTCTCAGCAGCAACAGCATTTAAGTTGTTCCATTTAATAATAAGCTTTTGTGAAATTTAATATTTTTGTTCTAGTGGCTTTATTTTTACTAAATTGCGACAGTATGCTGTTCGAGCTAATTCATGTGTTTAGTTATTCTCTGATTCTTCTATTGCCGACAACTCTTTCCTCGCTCACAATAAGCACCAAGAATGCCGGTTTACCTAAAAATCCACTCCCATTCCACTTTTCCCTGTCTTCGATTTCTTCTGACGTAATAAATGCTGAACAACTGCCTAATAATGCGCCACTTCTGGATTGTGGTTCTTCCGGAGGAGCACAAGACAATCAATACATTCAACTTGTGGGCTACTACATGGATCCTCCTTGTGAGGTAGTTCAGGGCTACTGTCGCATAAAAAGGAATACTAATTATACTGCGTTGGTACGCTATATTCCTAAAGTACCTGTGGAATCCTTGTACGTCCGGACTACTGTTGTTCAGCGCGTGACCGGGTGGGAAAATTCTTTTTGGCCGGTACAAAACGTTGCCCACAATTCAAAAAATGTAAATCTGGTACCTCAAAATTGTTAACGATTTTTTTTCTAACCAGGAGTACGGTGTCTGTGGCTATTTCAATATGTCATGTCCCATGACACCAGATGTAACGCAGCAAGCGTACAATGTCGACGATCTTCCGGACGAGGTGCCTCCAACCCGAGGGTTGTTTCGGGTACGACTCATGGGAATAAGTACCGGCGACACCAAGAAGAAAGTACTTATGTGCAGGCAAATCTACCTTCAGTTTTACTAGAGGCTATAGAGCAGTAAAGCTGTCATTGTTAAAATACCTCATTTTACTTCGCATTTAAAAAGTGTATTTTAAACGTTTTAACGAAATGCTGCCAATAGTGCAGCGCAACATAGTTTATTTTTATGTACCGCCTGCCGTTTGACAAGCTGAACTTGTTTTGCATTTTGATTACTTGTCGACGATGCACGTTCTACGGAATCCGTGATACAATTTTTAAAAAATGAAAATAAAGTATGATAGACGTGTGTGCTGGATGTGGCATGCCTCTTGCCGGTGGTATATCTCCGTCTGTTTCTGCATAGGAAATTACACATTTTTGGTATTACTAACGTGAAAGTAAGACGCGGAGAGGAAAACGTACGGGGCTGGAAAAATTGGACTACTTTTTTGTTGCATCATCATCATAATCATAATCGTCTACGGCAATGATGCCTAAGGCCTACTAGCACACTAACTCACACAAAATACAAGTCATCCGCGCTGCACATTTTAAGTACGACTGGTCTGATTCGATCAAAATACTGTGCAGGTGAGCCAAGATGCAGCTCCAGTTAGGTAAAATACCGAAAAGTGTACGCATATGAAATGGGTAGGTATGTAAATAAAAAATCAGACAATTTCTGGAGGCTGTGTGCACCAGATGAGGAGAGGAGAGAATCAGTAGATGATCATCATAATGATAAGTGTGTGAAAATGGAAGCATGTGGGTAATAAAATAGCACACGGTACTACGGCAGTCCCATTCTCCAGAAATAAAAAGCGACCGGTTTTCTGTTCCATTTTTACAGAAAAAAGCTATTTTTCTGGTTCCTTCATTTTTATTTGGTTGAACCATTCAACACTTTGTCGTAAGTAAGTAGAGAACACGTTCGTTTTCTATTTCAACAACTGCTCTATAAATGTAACATTTTGTTTTAGCTTGGAATTAAATACGCCGTTTAACCAGTCCCTGATGATGATAAGCTGAGCCAGAAAACAAAAAAAATGTTGTTGAAAGATTATCATTAGAAACAGCCCAGAGGATTCTGAGTAATATAATGGGTGGGTCTTTTATCCGAATAACATCATGGGCTTCGCCTGATTTAGACATGAATAACATTGATAACAGCTTTTGTACATTTCAGGGGTTGCGAGTATAGAAATTATTGTCGGGAGAACAACAGGCCCGGTAATGACAACGGACAAAAGTAAGAAGTGTTAATTAATAATACCATCTTACGTAGGAATTTAACAACACTGGCAACAACCCAATCAAGTTTTGCTGCGATTAAAAACATTAAATGTAACGCCACGCTACCACTCTAAAATCAATGTTATCTGCTCTATACACAATAAATGTGTATTATTTTTTTTAAACGAAACGTAGTTAAAATATAGCATGCATCATGGCATACTTGCATAAATACAAGTGCAATTAATTTTTTACAAGAAAACAAATTAGAATTTCTTGTCCAAATTTTAAAATTTATGCGTTGTCGGTTGCGCAATCTAATCTCTTCATCTACTCTTGACTCAAACAAACTTTTTAATTCTTTGTAAAAAAAGGTACTTTTATTTCTTGTCAAATTAAACCCTGCTTCTCGTTAGCTTGCCCCAGTCCCAAATTTTGCAACTCACGCTTTATCAATCGCTCATCAACAGCAGCCCATCTCAGATCCCTAAGCTGATAATAAACAGGAGAACCTACGAAAACGCATTACGCTTTCGCAGCAATCATCTCTGGGAAGGAAGGACAGAAAAACTATTTTAAAATGGAGCAATAAAGGTCACTCCTAAAATTAAACCTTGTACCCTCTCCTCCTCCTGTGTTGAACAAAGTAATTTGTCAATTCATCGTTAGCAAGAATGAGGTTGCATAATATCACAAGATTGCTGCATTAATAAGTAAACGTACTACTCCTCAACTACTATTTCGATGTTGGCGCCACTCTTCTCCTCCTCCGCACACCGTTGTGTAACTACTACCTGGGCACTTCAATTTCCATACTGGCCCTTCTTATCTTTTCCAAAGGTACTACTCCTCCGCCATCACGTTATCATTGTTTTCATCAGGAAATGAAGACGCTGATGCTGATGATAATAATATGGCGATGATGCTGCTGCAGACAAAATAATTATCATTGCAAAATGGCGTGCACTGACGGGCGCATACACATTCCTAAGAACATTACCAACATTGCAATCGCCCCTGCTACTCGGCTAATAGCGTAGTGCTAATAGACTGTTTAAACAAATAAATTTTGCATAATGAGCACTTAATTATAATTATAATGAAGATAATGACGAGCGTGTAAACAAAATGTCTTTTTACAGTGCAGACAGAAAACAAACTGTATCTCTTGTAACGTTACTGGATTGGGTGGGCCAAGTTATCCGTCATGTCTACAAAATGCGAGAGAGAGAAATAACAAAATACCTATTTTTCTTTGTGATAATTTCATTATGGCCATGGATGCGAAAGAATAGGTAGAGAGAGAGGGGGGGTTCACTCCACCACACAGACAAATTTAGACATTTTTGACAACTCCTCCAAAACAGCAGCAGAGAGCAGAGCAGCAAGCAAAAAACGGTGGTTGTGGTGGTGGTGGTAGTACAGTAGTAGTGTGGGAGTCTCTTCTGGCATCTTCCTCCCTTTTTTCATTTTTCTTTTTGAAAGCTTTTGTTTAACTGTAATAGGTATTTGCTCAACGCTGAAGGAAATTACTTCATGCAGTGAATGAATGAGAGAGAGAAATGATGGTGTAGCCCCAAAAGCAATCAAAAATGATTATTCATGAAATGGAAAATGACATGAATGAATAATTAAATAAGCGCATACACACAACTTTGTAGGGTGGTGGTGGTATATGCCATCATGGCAGTTTGGTAAACATCATGATTACGATTACGGCTGCCATTATTGTTATTATTATGACTGTTTTACACTCACAACACTGTCAATTACTCCGTACGTCTGAAAATCTCTGTAATATTATGTCCGTCTCTTTCTCTCTCTCTGTTTTGCTTCGTCAATAGTATTGTATCAGATAAAAATGATAAAAGAACTTCCTACACACGAACCACACCATCACCACCACCACAACAACAACAAACAACCGAAGTAATTCAAAAAAGTGACGCCACACCATGAAATACTCTAATTATGGTCACGAAATACTGAAAGTAACGCTCCCTGTGTGGAATACTATGAATACTCACACTCACACAGGATCATCATGTAACCCACCACAAAAACTAATTCGTTATAACTTCTCCAACAATATAATATCGCACTCTGACGATGATTATGATGACGATGACGACGAGGCAAATTAAATACCGACTCCTCTCAATCGCCTCGTCTATTCTTATTCGGACACAGAGAGTAGTACTCACTCAATAGTGTACCCTTTCTTCCCAAATACGATGATATGTGTCAGTGGTGCATTGTATACCGAACAAGTCAGTACACAGTTAATTTTTTTTCTCTCAGGGATTTGTTAGGTATAACAAAAATGTTAGTGTGTGTAGCTCTGCAAAAGATGACGATGATGATTGCGACAAAAATATTATTTCACTTTCTCATCCTAGCAGCATCATCATCATCATCATCATCATCATCGTTATCATCATCGTCGTCTTCAACTTGAACCACTGTAAAAGGATTTGCATGATTCTGTTTTTTGTTTGACGGTGGTGAATTGATGAATGCCACCTCACTTTCGTATTATTATTTTGTTATTATTGTTGTTATTTGGTATTACGAAGAAGAAGATGACGATGACTCTCCTTTGTGCGCACAATTATTATTACTGTACATTGCGTATTTGCCACAACATTTGGCATTTTATTCTGCCGTTGAATTTGTTGTTGTTGGGAAACTCCTTCTTGTTCTGTGCCGTTGACTAACTGGGATTTTGACATGACTGATTACCGTTATTAAAGCTCATATAGTGTCATCCTAAAAGGAAAACAGGTAAAGTTTCACGCGTTTCTTCTGTCAAGATCTGTTGCTGTTTTGCGTGGTGGTGGTGGTAGGGCTTGGTTTGGTTCCTTATATTTTTGGTGGAGCTTCTTTTTCTGGGTTGATTATTAGGTAGAGTAAGTACGTACACTCATGTATTCATTCATTTACTGGGGTTGTAAATCTTTCATAATAGTAAATAGTAAACCCAGTCAAGAAGATAGATATATTTTACTCACTCTCGTTCTCGTTTTGTTGGCGATGTGTCTTGTTAAACTGTGACAATGCACGCAACATACACACCGACCAGTGCCGCTAAATAGAGGTACATTTACGCATTGTTTTGGCCAGAGAGAGAGAGAGGGAGAAGGCAAGAGAAAATTTGCAAAGGACCTCGACTTGATCCTAAAATAAGCTGACATTAATATAAAGATGTAGTACACACCACAGCTGGGACAATAAATATTATGTGATAATAATATCATAATCCGCGCATCGTCATCATCCTCCACAACAGCGCCAGCATATCTCCTATTGTGACACGAACATAATCAAGATAATATTTCAGGATGATGACGACGATCAGGATGATGACTTTGCTCTAATGCTGACTGACAAACTGCAAAAATTTGTGGTGGTGGTAGGTAATAATCAGAAAGTTCACGAAAGAACACAATATAAAAGAAATTGTTGCCAAAATAAAAATAATATGCTCGTAGAAACGACAGGTGTGATCGTACTAGAGTGGCTATTGAGGATGGTAGGAAGGCGAGGAGGATGACGATGATGACGATACACCAAAATGTTTTATTTCTTTTTTGGGACTCAATTGGACCAAAACATTTTTGCCAGAAAGTGTGTGTGTGTGTGTGAGTTTGTGTGTCGATGAGGACCTCCTGTTGTTAGTATTGTCACCGTCGTGTCATCATACTCATCATCAACCTCATCAGGATAATGCACAATAAAAAAAGTATGATCATCATGATGATAAATATGATGATAATCACTTGATCATTTCTCTTCCATCTCTTTCTTTTTTGCACTTGTCACCTCACCCAACCGTTACGGTTGCTGATAAAAAATGGTTTCGTATATATTTGTGTACGCAAAAGTGCATTCTTGCCGACGATGAAGATGCACAGAGAGATGACAGTATGGAGGGAGAGAGTGAGAATGAAATCATTACCATAATTATTTTTACGAGGATAATGACGCCGCTCTGTTGCTGATGCAGATGATACGATTATTGCACACATTTCTTTCTGCATTTATTGCTATTTTTCCTTTTGGGTTCACAAAAAAGTGACCAACTCAAAATGATGGCGACGTTGTACACGAAAAAAACCAACAGAGCAGTGAGCAGTGTAATAACCTTGCCAAAAAACTTTTTATATAATTTTTTTGGTAAACAAACCTATAAATACGCGGAAGATTGCAGGCGGTTTGTTCGGAGCATAAAATGGGCAAACAAAAAAACAAGTGCATCAAACGATTTCAGTTGAAGCCCACCTGGTCATCATCATCGTCGTCATCTGCCAGCAGCATGTACGTGTAGTAGTAACATAGCAAATAAGGAAACTGCAAACATACACACACAAATCTCATCTTTTCTTATTTTGCAAGTCGTCATGTTATAAAAGTCAGTGTGAACATGTGAAAGGAGGATTTGTACAACACGCGGAGCAGACTTTTTTATTTTTATTTTTGTAAAAAACAAAAATGCTCATAAATTTACACTGCTTATAAATATAAATAAAAGGACGGAAAAATACGTCTTTTTCGCTGCGAAAATAAATAGCTCGAGAGAA